>CAJQZJ010024888.1:0-11110 GCA_907164525.1 Lophiomys imhausi | reverse complement strand
GGGGCTGAGGGGGAGGAGGGTGGAAGGGTGGGACTGGAGGGAGGAGTAGGGAGGGGATTGTGATTGAGATGTAACTTGAAGAAATAAAAAATAAATTATTAAAAAAAAAACAAATAAAGCTGCTATGAACATAGTTGCAGAGATGCCCTTGTGATTTGGTGAGGAATCATTTGGATGTATACCCAGAAGTGGTATGGCTGGGTCTTGAGGTAGAGCTATTCCAAGTTTTCTAAGATATTGCCAGACTGCATAATTAAATTTTGAGTTGTTTAGGAGTCAAGAGAGTGTTATACATCTAAGAAGATACTTTTAAAATTGTGTGCAATTAGTATGAATGTTGAGTCAGATACAGAACTTTAAACTCATGGAGATGGTTAGATAGTAGAATGTTAAAGTCAGGTGCCAAATACATATGGACTGGTCATTGAGAATGTACTTTAAGCCATATAACCCTCATAACTGTGGCCTAATTACCTCTGTTGTACTGTATTGTATTTATTATTATAAGAGAAAGAGCCATTTGTTGGACTAAACTGTAGGGGGAAATAAGATATACCTTAAACTTAAAAGAAAAAAAAAAGGGAAGAGGATGGGGGGTTGAGGGTGGGAGGGTGGGACTGGAGGGGGAATAGGGAGGGGACTGCGATTGAGATGTAACTTGAAGAAATAAAAAATAAAGGAAAAAAAAGAAAAGTAACTAAGAAAAAAAAAGATATTGCCAGACTGATTTCCATGGTAGTTGTACAAGTTTGCACTCCCACCAGCAATGGAGGAGAGTTCCTCTTTCTCCACAGCCTCACCAGCATGTGCTTTCATTTGAGCTTTTGATCGTAGCCATTCTGACAGGTGTGAGATGGAATCTCAGAGTCATCTTGAGTTGAATTTTACTGATGATTAAGAATGCTGAGCATTTCTTCAAGTGTCTCTCAGCCATTAGGGATTCCTCCTTTGTGAATTCTCAGTTTAGCTCTGTTCCCCATTTTTTGATTGGATTATTTGGTTTCTTGGTGTTTAATTTCTTGAGTTCTTTATAAATATGGATATTAGCCCTCTGCCAGATGTGGGGTTGGTAAAGATTTTTTCCCAATCTGTAGGTTTCCGTTTTGTTCAAATGACAGTATCCTTTGTCTTCCAGAAGCTTTTCAGTTTCATTTGGATTAAAACACAGTACTCTGGGCTCATCCATCAACAGAAGCTTCCAGGCTAATTGTGAGAGCTGGAAAAATAATATTTCTGTCCTGAAGATTTAAATGTTGTGTTTCAAACGATTTCTTAGGTCGAACTAGTATGCAGTGGTCTTGTGGTTAAGTACAAAAGCATTAAAGGGCAGAGAACCAACAAAAGATGCCTTGGGTTTAATTATCATTTTGTCGTTTACTAAGTCCATGACTGTTTGCAAATTACTTTCCTATTTTCCTTTTCCTCATTTCATTAGCTCTGAAGTAAGATGGCATCTAATACAGTGATTTGTGTGTTCAACATATAAGTGAATAAATGGTTGCTAAGCATGATTTATGGGATGGGAGATTTTATCCAGGGTTATACAACATCATTTCAACTGATGGCCATTGTCCAGATGCATTGGGGCAGGGGAAAGCAGCTCCTCCAAGGAATCCAGGTCCATAGATAAACAAATGCTCTGATATGGCTCCTATTGATTCAGATTGTTTCTCTTAGGGCACCTGTTTCATGACATGACCAGCATGTCCATCATTTGTGGTCTGAGACTAGCTCTGCTTCATATGACTGCCTAAGTAGCCATTTTTGTGTTTCAGGGGAGAAAAAAAGTTAATTGCTTTCTCCATCTTGGCATCCCATGGCTTTACTTTCCCGTGGGGACCTCACTCTGCTTCGGGATTTCTTCTTGGTCTTAGAATTATTGAAAGACCTTATACTTTTAAAAATTTACAAAGAAAATGGAAATAAAATTTTTAATACATCAACATTTAACTTTTATAAACATCCATACACTTATTAACAGACCAGAAAAGTATGAGAGTGAGATTGGAAGATTTAAAAGGAGAAACAGAAAATCCTACAGCTACTGTGGAGGACTTCAGCACTTTACTCATAATAATGGAAAAGATGTCTGAGGAGAAGACCAGTAAGGAAACAGAAGGCCCAAAACCACAGTAAATCAGCTAGGTCAAATAGAATTGTACCCAACAGCAACAAATGTATTATCCTCATTACACCTGGGACATTTTTCAAGATATGTGAGGCCACAAATTACCTCAAACATGATATGTGCATAGAATGGAAATTCCATCATGTACAACATGGCTGAGCCTTTTGGGTATTATGCTAAATGAAATAAGCCAGTCATCCAAGAAAAAAAGCACTGCACGATTCACGAATATGAGATGCGTAGAAAGCAGGATAGGGACCACCAGGAGACTGAGGGAAAAGGGAACCGGGTTAAAGTTTAATGGTTCGGTTTTACAGTGTGGAAAATGTGCAGATGGGGGCTGGTGGCAGTGGCTACATGATGTTATGAATGCATGCAACTGCTGAGCTGTGCGTTTCTAACCAGTTGAGATACAACTTCCTATGTGGACTTTGCCATGGCAGGAAAAGCTGAAGGAAAGGCTGTAGCCACTAGAAATGAACTTCTTCATCTTTTATCCACCCATCACAGGCTTCTCAGAGCCCCATCCAGTGACTCAGTCTTTCTTGGAGATGGGGTGGCACTTAACTACCCCCACAATACAAAAGGACTGCTTCAAATTAGTAAGTCTGGGTGTGAGTTTAACTTTATCATTTAGTAATGATGAAGAGTACCTAGACTGATCTTTCTGAAGTATATTTTTTATCTTTACATAAATTTTGAGATTAAACAATATTTTTCCTAAATGTTGCCTATTGCTACAGATATGCCTTACCTTAGTTGAAAATTGCCATGACACAAAAACAATAGCTATGCCTAAATGCAAACTTACAGTTTATTAAACTTTTATTATTTTTAAACCTGTTAAAAATTAGGAAACAGTGGAAATACTATTGGAACATGATAGATTATGAATAAAACACATAAAAATTACGATCAAGCCAGGCATGGTGGTGCACACCTTTAATCCTAGCAATCAGGAGACAGAGGCAGGTGGAGCTCTGTGAGTTCTAGGCCAGTCTGGTCTACAAAGTGAGTCCAGGGCAGCCAGAGCTGTTACACAGGGAAACCCTGTCTCAAAAAAAAAAAAAAAAAACCTAAAAAGAAAAACTATAATCAAGTAAGAGTAAATTAAAGCAATTAAAATTATCAATGTAATTTAAAATTGTCAAATATTTACATTTTAACTACTAAGGAGATTTTCTTTAACAGTCATCCTAAGGCCACTTAAAAATAATATAAACAGCTGGGCCGGGCTTACAGCTTGCTGTCAGAGCAGATGTGGAACCATTGAGGTGGCAGAGGTTCTTTAAGATAGTTCTTCTGATTTGTAAAATTCACTAGACATTTATTTATAGGCCACTGATGTTATAGATGATCATGCAATTAACACACACACACACACACACACACACAAGATTTCTGCCTGGAAAGATGAACACACTGAAGACATACTCAATGTCTTTAAAGAGTATGCCCTGAATTCCAGAATTTGTAGTGGGGCTTTACATGAATGAGTTATAAACACTGAGTTCATAAACCAACAGTCAATGTTAAGAGTTTACATAATACAAATGTCAGTTTTATGTTATATCAAATACAAACACAAGATGTGGTAATAGCAAATACAGCTGAAATTAAGATGGTGGCAGGCAGTCTTTTGTAAGCTCAGACACGTGTTGGCTACAGAGTAGATGTTTATTAATTGGTTACAAATTCTATTTAGTTTACGAACATTCTTTTTATCATATAATATTGAAAATAACCAGGAATTAGAACTGTATGCGAGCTTTATTCTGTCCTTCTGGCTCAGGAATGGAGACCTCAGCCTGGGCTCCTGCTAAGGAACCTCCATGTCCCTTCCTGCTTTGTAGTAGTCCCCAGTGACAATATTTGGAGAATGTTATTTTATAATCCCATATTGGTGGCATCCTAAGGATTGGAAATCCCCCATTCTACAGTTTCACAGAAACCACAAACCAGCATGAAAGTGAAGCCACAGGAAGTAAATATGGAAGTGTAACCCCTTCACCCCAACTGGTTAATTCATTTGTGAAGAACTTGACTCATATGCTGCTCTGAGTCCACTCCAGTTACCTCTCCCCACTTGTCAGTGAAAGGTTGTGTTAGGAAGTGCGCTCTTCATTATGAGCCCACAGCCAGATCTTCATGAGAATCCCTGTACTGTGCTCCCAACAGGAAGTAGTTTCTGGTCTGCGTTTTGTCGTGTTTACTCAGCACACCTGAATGTGAGTTGTCGGCCTGACTCTCCATCTCTCTCTTCTCCTCAGGACTACTGGCTCTCTCTCCTTTACAAGCGTCTGATCGGCCCCAAAGTCCTGGCCGTGCACGTAGCCGGGCTCCAGCGGAAGCCTCGGCCAGGAAGAGTCATCCGAGACAAACTCAGGATCTATGCTCACTGTACAAACCACCACAAGTAAGTCATCCGGAGAGCAGCAGGAGAAGAAGGCCACCTAACAGGCTGCAGCCGCTCTTAGAATGCCCTGCCACTGGGCCCTTCCAAGCTCTCCTTTGTCCGCTGATCTCAGTTGAAAACTGTCTCTGGGGTCACCATTTTCTCCGCAGGTTGCATAGAACTAATAGCTTTTTTTTGTCAAGTAAGCTTCTCGTCTCACACAGAATTTACTCAGGAAGGGTTTAGGAAATGATGCCGTTTGTTCACTCGCTTACTCATGCAACAAATTTTTATTGGGCACTTTGTCTGTGCCAGTTGATGCAATGCCCATAAGGATTTTGTGGGTGTGTGTGTGTGCCTGAGCCAAGACAAGAGGCCAAGTCTGATGCTCGGACCCACCACAGAGCTTAAGAAAATAAGTGTCTGTATCTACGATACAGGAGCACCTGGCCTCGACTCATGTCCCACTAGGTCCCTGGAAAGGAGTCCCCAAAGGGAAGCATGCTAGCTTCGGGGACGTTTTCCACTTTTTGGAGATCTCAGCTATATTAAGCATTAAAGGGCTGTGAAATGTAGACTTCCTCTTGAGGGAAAGGGATTCTGGAAGCGTAGTGACCAGTGTGGCACTGTGAGGTTATCCTTCTCCTTTTGACCTGAAGCTCTGGGTCACCATCAGAGTTCTCTTTAAAACAGGTAAGTTAATTATTAGTAAAGTTTGGCAGCTTTTTTATTATTATTAAGTTTAAAGCATAAAGACCATAAGGAAAATGTTTGAACTGGATCTGAAGCAAAGACTAAGTCAACTATGTCTTACATCACTTCCTGTTTAAGGCAGAGGAGGTTACCCTGGAAAGCAGAATTCTTTCTCTTACTACAGAGAGACTGCCTCCTGAGTCCTGTCAGACTGATCCAGGGCCTATCAGGGCTGATCAGGGGAAGGGAAGTACAAAGAGAGGCTGTGTTCAGATTACACCATATGTTCCTTCTCTGTCCCTGATGAGACAGAAGCCAAGCCTGTTAATTCTTCGTGATAAGATGCTTTCAAAGACTCATCCTAAGTAGAGGTGGGCGCCAGGGGCCGTTGTCTTGCCTGTAGATACAAGTGCCTATTGTAGGGGAGGGAGCACTGTCTTGGGCACAGGCCAGAAGCTTTCAACATCCTTTTTGCTCCACAGGAAGCTCAGTCCCTCACCTGACAGTGACTGACTGCTTTATGGCCTTGCCTGGAATTATCTGATCATCACACAAGGCAGTATTGTATCCCTTGTCTATGGCAGGCCCTGAGGCAACCACCCAAAAGGTGGACCCCCAGCTTCAAGAGACAAAAAATTGCTCCTGGCACCTTCTGTCCCAGTTGGAAAACACACCAGTCTGTGGCCTTTGTAATAGTAGTCTGTATCCAGGAATAAAACAGTAATACCTATATGGGCTGAGAAGGATTTGTATGTCCTCACTGATGACGGTTCCCCATGGAGGCCCACACTAGTGGACTTGGACATTCTCATGTGATGATCTCACTTATATCCTGAGGGTACCATGATCTTGGGGCCAATGAGCCTATTTATATTCTTTGTGTCTAATACAATGACAGACATGAAGAAGGTCTTGTAAGTGTTTGATGTATAAATGAAAAATGAGAGAAGACCAAAACAGGGAACAATGGTGCTCCTGAATGTTAAAGTCATAGTTCTTGCGTACCACATCAGCCAGTGGAGGGAGCATAATAAAATGATTCAGAATTCTACCACTCACTGTCATGAGGCCTCAAACAAATTAGTAAAAATAATCTGGATTTGTACCCCTCTCTATATCAACTGCCCCCCTTTCTATGGGAAGCCAATCAGATCCTCTTGAAAGGAAGTAGTTCGGCCAGACTTCTATCAAAATAACCTCCCCTTCTCCTCATTAAAAGAAAGGAGATTTTCATAAAACATGTTGCAATAATGGTAAGAACCAAGTTAAAAGTCTTTTTCATTCCTTCATATATATAAAGAGTGGAATACCTTGGGCCAGCTGAGGTTGCAGGTCTGCCCCTTGCAAAAAGTGTCAGGTTTCCAGATAGCTAGGCACAAAGATAAGAGAAACATCTACTCCACTTTCTGAGAAGCCACATGTCCTGTCTTTGTTTCACATCCTCACAAGTTAGGAGAACCACTGTTGACTGATTTACTCACATTTATTTGTGGCCAAAGAAGACAAAATTACAGAATCATCTCATAGTGGGCATACTGGCTTCCTACTAACCAACCTTGACCAATAGTCTAAAATAAGTATCTTAGATCAAAACAGGACCTGGATGAAAAATATATGCTTACTAATGCTTGCAGTTACATAACCTTTTTAAGTTCTGAAGGCTCTGTGGTATCCCCTGTGCATAAATAACAGCATTTGTGTTTCAGAGATTTTCATTTGAAGAGGAGTCTTAGAGATCATTCAGCCTCATGTCCCCCTGAGCATAGACATCCCTTTTATATCTCCCTGATAGTCATTTGTCACCTACTTGGACACCTTCATGGCTCTCATGAATTATGGATTATTCCTGACCTAGCAGAGCCTGATCTCCTAAAACCTATTTAGGAGAAGCTGCATGCTCACACCAACACCAGCCAGTGCACCCATCCTCTTCTGAAGTTAGCCAGTTAGAGAGTGCTGGCAGAACTTCCATTCCAGCAATCAAGTGTTGACAGAGCAACTGGTTTATGGCCATTCTGCTGAGACTGTGTATGTTTCTGGGGTGGAGCTGAGGTCCTCAGCCACACTCAGAACCAACTGGAACCTAGTAGACGTTGAAGCAAAATTGAGCCTTTTGGGGTTCAAATTCGTTTATTATTGGCAAAGCATGACTTCCTGTTTTTCAGAAGAAGTTTTTTTAAAGGCTCATAAAAAAGGTTCCTGAGGCTTCTTGGACATCAAATGACTCTTACAAAACAATATTTTGATGAGTTAAGTGTAAATGAATCAGAAACATGTGGATTAAATTTCCCTTAAAATACACAGGGGCTTTGAAATTAAGGAGAAAAATGTTTGGCAAAACAGGGCCTGACTTTTACCAAACCCAAAACCTTTGAATTAGATTTGGAGACAATGGACCAACTAAATTTTAAGCACATTAACTTTCGCTGGGAATGATCAATGACTGAAGTGCACCATCCTCCCTTCCTTTTCCCAGACACCCCACTTCACAGGAGATGTTTCTAGAACATGACTGTTTTCTATCTGGAACTCAAGACACACCTCCCATCTGACATCTCCCACCTCTTATATCCAGGATCTTCCCATTCCAACATCCCTCCTCTGACTCACTTCCTCCTCCTCCCATGGCAACAGAGAGAAGATGTCAGGCAGGAAAAGAACAGCCAGAAAAGATGAACTCCAGATACATTGGTTGGCTGCTGGTGAAAATGTCTCACCACAAGTGAGACATAGAGCAGGATAGACTTTCTACCTAAACAGCTTCTTTCCAGAAATGGACATTTGTTAAGATAACCAAAAGCCACCAGAGCCTGACATCAGGCATTAAAAATGGCAAAACTGACCAAGCCTCCAGATAACATTTTCTAATGGACTACATACTTCTCCAGGATTGGTTTCTTGTGGACAGAGTATATGCATTCTTCAGGAATCTGACTTCTCAACACAGTACTCTAGGTTTATATGGGAGTCTCTACCCAAGAATGTATCTGTATAGTCAAATGTCCTGTGCCTCACACCCTTGCCCATCAACCAAGTGGGGTGATATGTGGTTAGGGCAGTCTTCATTCCCAGTTCCTACCTCACGAGGTTCACAAGTTCTCTGAGACCCTGTTCAGTTAGGTCCCTCAGCTGTGCTGGTTTGTCTTTCCCAGGAGATCTATGTAGATGGAAATCAAACCATTGCCAAGCAGCTTGTAAAGACAGCTTTCCCTACAGCAATGCTGTATTTCAGGTCTCCCTCCAAGGCATCAGTTCCTCACATCCCACCCTTCTTCTTGCAGTCTCCACGGGCACATTCTGCCCCAGCCTGCCAAGGAGAAACTCATAAATCCAAGCACGTGCTTTTCTCCTCCTCCACTGCTGGCCTTTAAAACTGTTGTTTAATAGTAGCTTGCAAAAGGGTTTACTGTGGTCTGCCTAAAGCAATACCCACCCATGCCTATTTTGCTCACCCTCTGAAGCCCACGTACCTATAGTTAATGATATCTTCATCTGTTTTGGACATAGCTAAGCTAAGCTGAAGTCCTACCTATAGAAATGAGCTGATATCCTTCCTCAGTGGTGGCCACTGCCAACACAAGCTGCCAGCATCCTTCCTCTGAACTCCAGTAACACACGTCTGATCAAATCAATTGATATTCTCCCCTGAATCATTTTACTGCAAAGGCTAATTTACATGCTGCAGGGGATTAGAATAGAATGGAGGAAAAAGGACTGCATGGGAGATTTATCAGAATGTAAATGCAGACCTCCAAAAAGCCTGAACACAATAGCATACCTTCTTACAGATGTAAGGAGAAAGACCGTCTGCTACATAGCCAAGAGGCTATTCTGGGAGTCCTTCTCATAACCTTAGTGTTCTGTTCTGAGATCGTGCTTCCCAAGCCCAACTCATCAGCCAAATATCTTGGCAAGATTTTAATGCAGATTCCCAGGCCTTGAGCCTAAATGAAGAGAGCCCTAAAACCTGTTATCTTGTTAACCTACCCTTGGATGCTCAACTCCCAATCAGCCTCTTTAGGAGCAAAGAGTAGTGACCTACAGATCAAGGGGTTCCATGCCTGTAAGCAACATTTCCCTCTGGGCAAAGTTGTCTTAGAGTTTCTCTGAACTCCTCTTTTCAACCCTGGACTGGGTCATTTTTTCTGTTTCCTCTCATTAACCCATCCAGATGGGGCCCCAAGGGACCTCTTAGAAACAGGTCTTTTTTTCCTACAGAGAAGGAAATCATTATAGCTTTGCTGATATACACTGAAAGGCTCTCCTTGCATGTCAGCATATGTTCTCCCATGGTTCTGTGCACCCTGCTCCCATCTAAAAGGATTCAAAAATGGTGGCTAGTTTTATGCATCTTACAAAAGAAAAAACAGAAATGGAAACAGGACAAATGAAAGAATACTGTGCTTCAGGATGAGCAAAAATATAAAATACAACATCACAATTCCATTTTCTTCTCTCAGGTTGGCAAAGATAATCTAAAAGATTAATATCCAATGTTCTTAAGTGTATGAAGAAAAGGGTACTCTTAAAACAGAGCTGGCAGAAGCAAATTTTTACAAACTGTCTAAATAATATCAATATTATCAAAATATGTGTATTTATCAGAATAAGTGATGTCATGGTTTTAAATAAAATGAGTAGACCTCCACCCAAGACCATTGAGATGCCTTGGTGATTAAAGGCATTTGCTAGCGGTGGTTATTATCTGAGTTTGAGCCCCAGGACCAAAAGCAATATTTGTAAGAATGCCCAAATCTAAATGGCTTCCCGTAAGAAAATACATTTTTTGCTCTTACTGCTTGTCCACCGCCGCTTGGCTATGACTCTGCTTTGTGTCTTCATTCAGCACCCAGGCCTTTGTGACCAATGTTGTGAAACTGGTAATGGTGGTGTGTATCTGTGATCCCAGCACTGAGGAAGCTGAGGCAAGATGATCCCAATTCAATGATAGTCTGGGCTGCATAGCAAGAGGTTGTATCTAAAAAAGTAAAAACTAAGCAAGATGCTGTCATTCTTCTCATAGCAGAGGGAACAAAACATATCAAATGGGCATTTCCTCAGCATCTACCCAAAGGTCTTAACATGTCCAGTAACAATACACTAGGCAAAACATAACATGTAGGTTACTTTGGAATACAAGAGCACAAGGATAGAAACTCTTTTCACAGGGAAGGACACCACAAAAAATGGACTTGGTAATCTGATGAGGAATCATACGATGTTCATATAACTTGACCTAGCGATTCCAACTTCTGAAAATTTTTACCACAAGAAATAATCATGATACACAAAAAGTTTATGTAAAATTAAGACTTTGTGACATAATTTATAATGGCAAAAAATTGAAACAACATGAATCCACAAAAGTGGTGGACTGACGAAATAAATTATGCTGCATTTCTAGGACTGGAAATTCAGCATTCCTGTATAAGTAAAAGAAACTCTAATAACACAAGACCATGTGTACATTAGCTGAAAAGGGCTATGTCTATAGTTTGATCCTAATTATATAAAAACTGAGTGATATAGTCACATGTGTCAAAGTGCTTAATAGATAATTTTCAAAGTAAGAAGTAAAAATGCTGAACATTGACCAAAATTTTCTATTATTTCAAGATATAATTATGTGACATTTTCCTTTATTTCTTTACATTTTCTTTTTTGACAGTCAACATATCTTACTTTCATAATATATGTATATATCTTGTTGAATATATATGTTGGATATACAAGAATACTGAATTTCCAGTCATAGAAATGCAACATAATTTATTTAGCCAGTCCATCACTTTTATTGATTCATGTTGTTCTCAGTTTTTTGCCATTATAAATTATGGTGTGTGTGTGTGTGTGTGTGTGTGTGTGTGTGTGTGTGTGTGTGTATGTGTGTGTGT
>CAJQZJ010024887.1:0-11114 GCA_907164525.1 Lophiomys imhausi | reverse complement strand
ACCAGAGATTTGAATTAAATATAGCAAGTTCCTGTCTCTGTATTCTATTGCACCAGCATTTTGATAGCGACATACAAAGAACTCTTGAGGAATATTATCATTCCATGCTTCTAAAATTCTGATTATTTTAGATTTTCATTACTGTTTTCAGCTGAAATAGTTTATGTAACAAGTATAAGGAGCAATATGCAAACACTTCATTATAAAAGTCGATTGCAAATAAATCACTGATTCTTAGAATCATAAGGGCTATCTGAGAATAAGTTAAGAGGACTTTCTTTGTCACATAGAGTGAGAAAGGTAAATTGCATTCCCTAGCAGTTAAGAGTAAATAAATCAGGGTCAATGTGTCATTCTGTGATAAGTGAAGTAACAAAAACTCCTTGGGATGGTTAGGCTACATCGATAATGCTTCCATACCTTCAAGCTTTCTATAATGTCTCTCTCCTGGAGTTGTTACACAAGTGTGCTCCCTACAGGTCTTTCTTCTAGATAGAATTGCTCATGAGTTCAATGACTATAATAGCATCTATGTAGTGGTGTCGTTTTTTTTATGTTAAAGAATAAATATTTATTGAAATGAGGATATCAGGTTGATTTTTCAATTATATTTTAATATCTTAAACAATATATGGGACGATTTATAAAAATAAAAAACTTTTGCATTATAGTCATATATTGTACGTGTACTTATGTGTATATATGTTCCAGCAAAATTGTTGTGAAATAAAGTATGTATGTCTTATTATGATTAGTTTTATTTTTTTAATAATTTATTTTTTATTTCTTCAAGTTTCATCTCAATCACAATCCCCTCCCCACTCCCCCCTCCAGTCCCACCCTTCCACCCTCCTCCCCCTCAACCCCCTATCCTCGTCACATCTTTTTTTATGTGAAAGCCCTGAGAATGTGTTCCCTGATAATCGCAAGGCCTTGCCATATTAGTATGGCATATGTTTTATTCATCTTTGTTAATCACTTTCATGGAAGAATATTTACGAATATGTGTCAGGTAAGGGCAAAGAGGACAAGATGGTAAAAAAATACAATTTATATTTTCAGGAACAGCGATGGAGATAAAGTGTGATGTCTTCAAATGAAAGATTAATGGAGCAATTGTTTGAGCCTTATTTATATATGAGCCTTTGTTACCTCATGATCTGGGTAACTATGGTGTATATCTGTTGTTTCACTTTGTAGGCTGTGTATGTTTCGCCTCATGGATACCTTCAAAATAGAAAATGGAAAGAAACAAGATAATCCTAACAACGAAGAGAGCAATTTCTTTTGAAGTGGTTCGATTAAATTCTAAGAAATTTTTGTCAATTGTCCCAAAGGCGCAGTGATGGACAGCGGTGTACATACAATGTGTTTGTTCCCTGAGAATTGGGTGAGTGCATTCTCTGTTCATGTATCCACATCCTACTGGGAGGACTCCTGAACGTTCTTGACAATACAAGTGTCAGAAGATAGAACATGTCTCCTTTCAGTATGGTGTGTTCATTACCATACACAGGTACAAGTCACTTTCTATTATGTGTAACTGCAACCTCTCTCAGTATGATGAGGCTTAAAATTACTGTCGTTGTAAATAGAAGGACATAGGTCACCATTCAGAAAGTCCTAATTTTTGGATCCTTAAATATAATGTAGTCACCTACACTGGACATCGTTAAATGGAGATAGAGAAGGAATGTTAGTTACTTCTAATTCCTACATGTGAAGTTGAAAGAAAATTATAAAGAATTCTTATAGACATGGCAATATGAAAAACAAATTGGTAATCAGTTTAGTTTTATTTTTGTGTTTAACTATTTTGATTGTTTTTTATTAAAATATTGTATACTTACCCCCTTCCCTTTTGCCTTCAAGCACTCTATTGAAGTATCCCAGTTGCTCTCATATTCATATCTTATACTCGTCATATTATATAAGTTTTTGTATGGTATTTCAAGGATAAACACATGGAATGGGGATAACCAGTAGTTAGCCACTGATCTTCTGAATGCATTCTCCCTACTTTTTACATCCCTAGCTTGCTTATAGCTCTTTCTCCAGGGAAGGGACTCCATGTGATTTCTCCCTCCCATATTTACATGGCTCTTGTTGTTGTCCTTGTTCTGGTCTTGTTTATGAAGCCATGTGTTTGAGATTTCATGGATGTAGCCTCTGTGAACTTTCTAGCAAACAAGATTTCACATCAAACTTCTTATTCCCTGGCTCTTAAAATTTTCTACATGCCTCTTTTTTTTACAATTCTTGAGTCTTACGTGCAAGAGCTGTGTTATATATTCCTAAGAACTACACAATTAGGGGTGGATAGCCCATGGTCCCTTCTTCTCTCCACTTAGAGCAATTTTGATTGCCTATAAAGGTTGTAGTCTCTTACAAAGAGACTTTCCTTTGGAAATAGATTAGCCTGATAATGATCTGTGGGTATAAGTGTAAATATTTAGAATATTGTTACAAATCATTTGATTTTATTTAAGAAGCAGTTGTAAGCTCTCCAAAATCCTGAAATCACTACCCCAGGATAATTGGATTCTCTTTTAACACCAGGTATGATTCCAGTTTTGTGGGTTGAGCCATAAGACCAACTAAAGTGCTGTTGTTCACATCCAAGTATCTGATGTCACTATTGCACCTTTAGATATATGGTGCTATTCTGGTCATTATTGTAGTTCATAGGCTTTAGAGTTAGGTAGAAATATTTGTGGATTTATTCTCTCAGACATTTGCATAGCTATAATTGATACTATAAAAGAAAGTCATCAGAGAAATTTTTCAGATTAGATCAAGTTCAGAACCTCTGGATCCTGAATCAGAAGTAAATGGTGTTGTCAGCAAATTGGAGTTATCCTTCAAAGTCTTTGCGGTAGACAGGAACCAAAGCAAAAATATATGATGTTAACCTTCTTGCACTACCATGAACAACAACCCAAAAATGGGCTTCTGATGAATGATGTTGGGTTTTTGTTGTTGTTGTTGTTAGATCGCCCACAGCACTTGGAGCGAGACTTGTCACCACACAAGTAAACTATGTGCATTTAATAAGTAAGTATTTATTTCTGGTAAAATTTCATCAGTCTTTATGTCTGTATATGTGTTTGCGTGAATGGATATGTTACATACATGAGTACACAAATATGTTATTTTAGGTAAATAGATTCTATCATGCAGAATGTATTAATGTGTTTTTTCCTCATTAATTTATTTGTTTATTCACTTTACATGCAAAATCACGCAAAGAAAATTTAACACATCAGAATTTGACAATACAAACAGAAAGGAAATGATCACAAGGGAACACCAAACAACCAAATGCAGTCATATTTTTTGCAGTTTCTTTCTTTAACTGTTTATATAGCCCAATTATTGATCCTTTGTTAAACATAGAGCAGCCAATGATTTCCTCCCATTCCCTTGGAAACTGACTTGTGTTCAGTGTGTGTTTTTTTCAACTTTCTCAATTGTCAGCTGTAGTTGAACATGTACATGTTTTGGACTTCACTTTTTTTCCATTGATCTACATGCATGTTTTGTTGCCAGTTACATTTTGAATTTAGTATTTGGTTGAGTACTTTTGCATCGATATTCATAATGGAGATTTTTCTGAAATTCTTTTTCTCAGTTTATACTTTGTATGGGTTAGGTATCTAGTTGATTGTGGCTTCATAAAATGAGCTTGGCAAGGAATAAGCTTTTATTTTGTAGAATAGTTTGAGGAGTATTGGTATTAGCTCCTATTTGAATGTCTGGTATAATTCTGTTCTAAAACTTCCTGGCCTAGGTCATTTTTTGACTGGGAGATTTTTGAATACTACTTCTATTTCCTTAGGGGTTTTGGGAGGGTTCCAACAGACATTGGTATACATCCTGTGGATACTATTCTACTGAGAATGGCAAGTATCACTTGAGTTATAAGTAAGAGATTTAATGCTGGGTAGTGTAGGTCTCTTCATATTCTACACCTGGTGTTGCCTTGAATTGACCATGGGAGACCATCCCAAAATAGACAAATAGATTTGAAGGCAGATATGCAAATTTGAAGGACACTGGAACTCTTCATTTCTGTGAATAGAAGACTAAATAAATGTTAGGTTCAGGAACGTTTTTCTATAAGGAAGTCCTTGCTATGAAGTTGGAAAATGCTGCAGTAGTTGGTGATTTTCAGTAATGAAAGTTATCTTCCTCAGGACAGACTCTTTCCTTATTCAGTGAGGTATCAGATATTTTTTGTGGGCTACATTTTAACTGCTCAGTCTGTCTGTGCTATCAGTTTTCTGTTCATTATGTCTTTCCTTGTGAAATGAGTTCAAATATTCCTCAATATCTCTCCTATCAGGTTATATGTGTATGATTGTACAATGTGGTCATTGATCTGTCTGGAATTGAGTTTTCTGAATGGTGATGTTTATGGATCAATTTGCATACTTTTTCTACATGAACACCTGCAGTTTGACTAGCACCAATTTTTGAAGATGCTGGGTTTTTTCCTTTGTGTATTTCTGGATAATTTATCAAATATCAAGTGTCTGTAGGTATGTGAACTTATATCTTGATCTTCAGTTCAATTCCCCTGCTCAACATGTCTGTTTTTGGGCCAGGTTGGTCCTCTTCCATCAATAACTAATTAAGTCAATGCCTTGTACCTCCATCTTATGGAAGCATTTTCTTAATTATGTTTTACTCTTTCCAGAAACCTGTACTGTGTGTCAAGTTGACATAAGACGGTGTGTTTCTTCGAGCAGCAGGATGGATTCTGTTTTCATATCGAGTCTATCCGTCTGTATCTCTTCTAGGAGAATTTAGACACATGGTGTTAAATTTTCTCAATGTATAGTGTTTATTGTTTAGTCTTATTTTGCTGTTGAGGTGTGAGTTTCCAATCCTCTTTCAATTGACTGATTTTCATTATTTATTCCTCATCTTTTCTTGTATATGATAAGCCTCTTCAATTTGAATTTCTTCTTTTTGTAGTCCTGTAGAGACTGAATTGTGGATAAATAGTGGTTAAATTGCGTTTTATCATGGAATATTTTTCTTTCTATACTTCTATGTAATATAATTATTAATACTTTAAAATATCATACAGTATATGTTGGTCATATTTATAGCCAGGAATGGTAAAAGGGTGCATTTATTTTCTGTGTTCTGAGCTTGTCAAAGTAGTATTCTATTTTGTTTGAAATGTACATACATAATTCATGGGATGCTCAATATCATTATCTTCAGTGTGAAATCACACATTTGGAGAAATAGCTTACTGTGGGTGTGATAAAATGTAAATGGCATGATAAAGTGTTCTGTAGCCATGTATCTAAAAAAGCTGATGGATACCAATCAAGAATCAAGTTATTGTTGTTAAGATGAAATACTGGGATCGGTGTATCCTAATTTGTGTTCAGGATTAGAACACACCCAACTCTCATATTTAATATGTCATATTGATGATGATGATTGACTCATTGCATGTGCCTAGAGGTCCTATCTTTTTCATTTGTTAGTCTCTTATTTTACCAGACATATGTTTTTGTAACAAGATCTCTCTTGTTAATTTTTTCCAGCATAAATGTATACAGATATGAGAGTGTAAAGAAAGAAAAAGCAAACCTGATTCATTGAAATGGATGTGGAAGGCAATGGAAAATATGAATAATCTTCTCTAGGAATTTTGAATACAGAAATGTATTGCATTTGTATCATCTTGTACTATGAGGGATTATGAGAGTTGTTTATATTGGGAGTCAACAGAAGCAGGCCACATCTTGTTATTTGTGTGCACTATCATGCTGAGAGCAGTAGAAGTTACCTCATACTATAAGTAACTGCAACACCTCTCATCATTGTAAGGTCGACCAAATGCAGGTATCCTGCCACATGTGAATGGTCTTATTATTCTTCCTTATAAAAAATGAAATTACTGATTCTGGAATATATTTCATACATCTTCACATCTGACTTCCTCATGATGGATTTACTTGTACTGGTTAAAGAAGGAATTTTTGGAGAACTTTTAGATGTACACTAAGAATGAAAATGATAATGATAGACCATGAGAGGTTAGCTTCTGAGAGAAATATGTAGTAGAAAATGTCATTATTTTCTAGGAGTTAGTAACAGGTTAACTTCATGTTCTAGTTTCCTTTTTTTCCCAACATTGAAGTGACAGCTGCTGATGTGGTCATTCTGGATTGTGGGCTGTGCATTACTCAGATGGATGCTAATCATGTGAAATACAAGTGAAAGCCTCCCTGTTGGGTAGAGTAAAGCTCATCATGTTCCTCGCTTGTTCTGGCCTTGGGTAATATAGAGGAGGAATATGAAATTATCCTTATTATAGCTTCACAATCTGCTTAATTGTGCCTGAATATATCATGGCCTCTAAGGAAAGTATCTTCCTTTAGCATTTACTTTTGGGACACATTACAGATTTGGGAACATAGAACTGAGTGAATCATTTTTACTCTGGAAATATATAAAATTGCTACATGCTTATCTATAGTATTAACAATAATCCAGATAACATGTAACAGTAATGGGGTTCAAAATGTAAGATAAATGACAGTTGTGGCTTTATTCACTAGAAATAATAGATAAATGCATTGTGGGTTCAGGTTTCATACCATTTGGTACTAATGATAAAAACTACACTGGATTATACAAGCTAGGGCAGAAACTTCACTCAGAATTCTTGACTGAAATACTATGCTATGATGGTACCAGTGATTTGACTTAAATATACCATGTTTCTGTCTCTGTATTCTTTTTCACCAGCATTTTGATAATGACATACAAGGAACACTTGAGCAATATTATCATTCCATGGTTCTAAACTTCTAATTATTTTAGATTTTCATTACTGTTTTCAGCTAAAATAGTTTATGTAACAAGAATAAGAAACATTATACATACACTATTAGAAAAAGTGATTGCAAATAAATCACTGATACTTAGAATCATAAGGGCTTTCTGGGAATAAGTTAAAAAGTCTTTTTTATGTCTCAAATGGTGACAAAGATTGTTTTGCATTCCCTGGCAGTTAAGAGAAATAATTCAGTGTCAATTTGTTATTCTGTGATAAGTGAATTGAAGAAACTGCTTGGGATGGTTAGGCGACATGGATAATGCTTCCACACATTCAACCTTTCTGGAATGTCTCTCTCATGTAGTTGTTACACAACTGAACTCCCTGCAGGTTTTCTTCTTGATAAGTATTGCTCATGAGATCAATGATTATAATAGCTTCTATGTAGTAGTGTCAGTTTGTATGTGAAAACCCTGAGAATGTGTTCCGTGATAATCGCAAGGCCTTGCCTTATTGGTATGGTATAAGTTTTATTCATCTTTGTTAATAAATATGGAAGAATATTCATGAACATGTGTCAGGTAAGGGCAAAGAAGATGGGATGGTCAAAAAATAAAATTTATGATTTCAGGAAAAGCGAGTGAGATAAAGTTTGATGTCTTCAACATGAAACATTAATGAAGCAATTGTTTGTGTCTTATTTATATATTAGACTTCGTTACCTCATGGTCTGGCTAACTATAGTATATATTTGTTGCTTCACTTTGTAGACTGTGTATGGTTCACCTCATGGATACCTTAAAAATAGTAAATGGAAAGAAACAAGATAATCCAAAATATGAAGTGTGATTCAACTAACTTCAAAGAAATTTTTGTCAATAGGCCCAAAGTCGTAGAGATGGACAGTGGTGTACATACAATGTGTTTGTTCCCTCAGAATTGGGTGAGTGCATTCACTGTTCATGTATCCACATCCTACTGGGAGGACTCCTGTATGTTCTTGACAATACAAGTGTCAGAAGAGAGAACATGTCTCCATTCAGTATGGTGTGTTCATTATCATACACAGGTACAGGTCACTTTCTATTATGTGTAACTGCAACCTCTCTCTGTTTAATCAGGCTTAAAAATACTGTCATTGTAAATAGAAGGACATAGATCACCATGGAGAAAGTCCTAATTTTTGGATCCTTAAATGTAATGTAGTCAACTACATTTGATATCTTTAAATGGAGATAGAGGAGGAATGTTAGTTATTTCTAATTGCTACTTGTGAAGTTGAAAGAAAATTAATGAGAATTCTTATAGACATGGCATCATGAAAAACAAATTGGTAATCAGTTTAGTTTTATTTTGTGTTTAACTATGTTTGAATGTTTTAAATTAAAATATTGTATAACTACCCCCTTCCCTTTCTGCCTTCAATCACTCTCTTGAAGTATCACAATTGCTCTCATACTCATATGGTACTCACTCCATATTACATAAGTTTTTATGGGATTTCAAGGTTGAACACATGATATTGGGATAACCAGTAGTTGACCTCTGATCTTCTGAATGCATTCTCCCTACTCTTTACATCCCTAGCTTGCCTGCAGTTTTTTCTCCAGGGTAGGGACTCCATGTGTTTGCTCCCTGCCATATTTGCATGTCTATAGTTGTTGTCATTGTTCTGGTCTTGTTTACGAAGCTATGTTTTTGAGACTTCATGGATGTAGCCTCTGTGAACTTTCTAGGAAACAAGACTTCATAGCAAACTTCACGTTCCCTGGCTCTTAAATTATTCTAAGCACCACTTCTGCTACAATTCTTATGTCTTCGGCGCAAGAGCTGTGTTATATATTCCTAGGAACTATAAAATTAGTGGTAGATAGCCCATGGTCCCTTCTGCTCTGCGGTTAGAGAAATTATGATTTCCTATAGTGGTTTTAGACTGTTACAAAGAGACTTTTTTTGGTAAGAGATTAGCTTCATATTTATCTGTGTGTATAAGAATAAATATTTAGAATATAGATACAAATCATGTGATTTTATTAAAGAAGCAGTTGTAAGTTCTCCAAAATCCTGGTATCACTACCCCAGGATATTGGATAGTCTTTTAGGACCAGGTATGATTCCCTTTTTGTTGGTTGGGCCATAAGTCCAACTAAAGTGCTATTGTTCACCTCCAAGAATCTGATGCCACTGTTGCACCTTTAGATATATGGTGCTATTCTGCTCATTATTGTAGTTCTTAGGCTTCAGCGTTACGTAGTAATGTTCATGGATTTCTTCTCTCAGACATTTGCATAGCTACTACTGATACTATAAAAGGTAGTTGTCAGAGAAATATTTTCAGATTAGATCCAGTTCAGAGCATCTGGATCGTGAATCAGAAGTAAATGGTGTTTTAAGCAATTTGGAGTTATCCTTCAACGTCTTTGAGGTGGACAGGAACCAAAACAAAAATATATGATGTTAACTGTCTTGCACTCCCCTGAACAACATCCCAAAAATGGGCTTCTGATAAATGATGTTGGTTTTTTTTTTTTTTTTTGTTAGATCGCCTATGGCTCTTAGAGGGAGACATCTCACCACACAAGGGCAATATGTGCATTTAATGTGTAAGTATTTATTTCTGGTAAAAGTTCTTCACTATTTATGTCTGTATATATGTATGCGTGAATGTATATGTTATATATATGACCACACATATATGTTATTTTAGATAAATAGATTCTATCATGCAGATTTTATTAATGTGTTTTTTCCTCATTAATTTAATTGTTTATTCACTTTACATGCAAAATCACACAAATGAAAATTTAGTATATCAAATTTGACAAGACAACCAGAAAGGAAAAGAACACAAAGGAAGACCAAAGAAACAAATGCAGTCATATTTTTGACTGTTTCTTTTTTTAACTGTTTATATAGCCTAGTTATTGATCCTTTGTTAAACATACAGCAGCCAATGATTTCCTCCCATTCCCTTGCATAGTGACTTGTGTTCAATGTATATTTTGTTCATCTTTCTCAATTGTCAGGTGTAGTTGCACATGTACATATTTTGGACTTCACTTTTGTTCCATTGCTCTACATGTATGTTTCTATGCCAGTAACATTTTGCCTTTAGTATTTGGTTGAGTGTTTTTGAATCAATATTTATAATGGAGATTGTTCTGAAATTCTCTTTCTTAGTTTATCCTTTGTGTGGGTTAGTTATCAAGTCGATTGTAGCTTCATGAAATGAGCTTGGCAAAGAATAAGCTTTTATTTTGTGGAATAGTTTGAGGAGTATTGGTATTAACTCCTCTTGGAATGTCTGGTAGAATTCTGTGCTAAAAACTTCTGGCCCAGGTCATTTTTTAATTGGGAGATTTTTAAAAACAACTTTTATTTCCTTAGGGGTTTTGTAAGGGTTCCAGCAGACATTGGTATACATCCTGTGGATAGTAATCTACTGAGAATGGCATATATCCCGTGAGCTGTAAGTGAAAGATTTCATGCTGGGTAGTTTAGGTCTCTTCATATTCTACAGCTGATGTTTCCTTGGATGGACAACGTAGACCATCCCAAAATATACAAATAGATTTGAAGGCATATATGCAAAGCTGAAGGACAGTATAACTTTTTATTTCTGTGAATAGAGTGCAAAACAAATGTGACGTTCAGATATGTTTTTCTATAAGAAAGTCCTAGCTATGAAGTTGGAAAATGCTGCAGAAGTTGGTGATTTTGCAAAAGGAATCATATCTTCCTCCGGAAAGACATTTTCCGTGTTCAGAGAGGTATCATGTATTTTAATTGTTCATTTTTTTTAATTGCTCAGTCTGTCTGTGCTATCAGTGTTCTGCTCAGAATGTCTTTCCTTGTGCAATGAGTTTAAATATTCCTCATTATCTGTTCTATCAGGTTATATGTGTATGGCTGTGCAATGTGGTCCTTCACCTATCTAGAACTGAGTTTTCTGGAGGGTGATGTTTATGGATCAATATTCATAATTTTTCGGTATGAAGTCCTCCAGTTTGACTGGCACCGATTTTTGAAGGTGCTGGTTTTTTTTTCCTTTGTGTATTTCTGGATAATTTATCAAATATGAAGTGTCTGTAGGTATGAGAACTTATATCTTAATCTTCAGTTCAATTTCCCTGATCAACATGTCTGTTTTTGGGCCAGGTTGGCTCTCTTCCATCAATAACTAATTAAGACAATGCCTTGTACCTCCATCTTATGGAAGCGTTTTCTTTTTTTTAATCATTTTTATTTTCTATTTTTTATAATAATTTATTTTTTATTTCTTCAGGTTACATCTCAATCACAATCC
>CAJQZJ010024885.1:0-16301 GCA_907164525.1 Lophiomys imhausi | reverse complement strand
TTGGACCAGCACCATTTGTTGAAGATGCTGTCCTTCTTCCATTGTGCGTTTTTGGCTTCTTTGTCAAAGATTAGTTGGCCATAGGTGTGTGGATCCATGTTTGGGTCTTCAATTCGATTCCATTGATCCACTGGTCTGTTTCTATACCAGTACCATGCTGTTTTTATTACTGTTGCTCTGTAGTACAGCTTGAAATCTGGGATGGTGATACCTCCAGATGTTTTTTCATTGGACAAGATTGATTTAGCTATTCTGGGCTTTTTGTTGTTCCATATGAAGTTGAGAATAGCTTTTTCCAGGTCTATAAAGAATTGTGTTGGTATTTTGATAGGAATTGCATTAAATCTATATATTGCTTTTGGTAGGATAGCCATTTTTATTATGTTGATCTTACCTATCCATGAGCATGGGAGATCTTTCCATCTTCTAAAGGCCTCTTCCATTTCTTTCTTCAGGGGCTTGAAGTTCTTGTTATTAGGTCCTTTACATGCTTGGTTAGAGTTACCCCCAGGTATTTTATGTTGTTTGTGGCTATCGTGAAGGGGGTTGTTTCCCTTATTTCTTTCTCGGTATATTTGTTTGTTGTATAAAGAAGGGCTTCTGATTTTTTTGAGTTAATTTTGTATCCAGCCACCTTGCTGAAGTTGTTTATCAGCTGTAAGAGTTCTTTGGTGGAGTTTTTGGGGTCACTTATGTATACTAACATATCATCTGCGAATAGGGATAATTTGACTTCTTCATTTCCAATTTTTATCCCTTTGATCTCCTTTAGTTGTCTTATTGCTCTAGCAAGGACTTCAAGTCCTATATTGAAGAGATATGGTGAAAGTGGACATCCTTGTCTTGTCCCTGAGTTTAGAGGAAATGCTTCAAGCTTCTCTCCATTTAATTTGATGTTGGCCACTGGCTTGCTGTATATTGCCTTTATTATTTCTAGGTATGGTCCTTGTATGCCCGTTCTCTCCAGAACTTTTAGCATGAAGGGGTGTTAGATTTTGTCAAATGCTTTTTCTGCATCTAGCGAGATTATCATGTGTTTTTTTTCTTTCAACTTGTTTATGTGGTGAATTACATTGATAGACTTTCGTATATTGAACCATCCCTGCATTCCAGGGATGAAGCCTACTTGATCATGGTGTATGATACTTTTGATGTGTTCTTGAATTCGGTTTGCTAGTATTTTATTAAGTATTTTTGTATCTATGTTCATGAGGGAGATTGGTCTGAAGTTCTCTTTCTTTGTTGTGTCTTTGTGTGGTTTAGGAATCAGAATGACAGTGGCCTCATAGAATGAGTTTGGCAGTGATCTTTCTGTTTCTATGTGGTGGAAGAGTTTGAAAAGTAATGGTGTTAGTTCCTCTTTGAAGGTCCGGTAGAATTCTGTGCTAAAGCCATCTGGCCCTGGGCTTTTTTTGGTTGGGAGATTATTAATGACTGTTTCTATTTCCTTAGGTATTATTGGGCTGTTTAAGCTGTTAATCTGATTTTGATTTAGTTTTGGTAGGTGGAATTTATCGAGGAAATTGTCCATTTCACTTAGGTTGTCAAATTTAGTGGAATATAGATTTTTAAAGTAATGCCCTAATATTTTCTGGATCTCCTCAATGTCTGTTGTTATTTCTCCCTTTTCATTTCTGATTTTGTTGATTTGTGTTCTTTCCCTTTGCCTTTTAGTTAATTTGGCTAGGGGTCTGTCTATTTTGTTGATTTTCTCAAAGAACCAACTCTTGGTTTCATTGATTCTTTGTATAGTTCTTTTTTATTCTAAGTTGTTGATTTCAGCACTAAGCTTGATGATTTCCTGTCTTCAGCTCTTCTTGGGAGTGTTTGTTTCTTTTTTTTTCCAATTCACCCAGCTTAGCTGTTAGTTCACTAATATGAGCTGTCACAATTTTCTTTTTGAAAGCTCTTAGTGCTATGAACTTTCCTTGTAGCACAGCTTTCAATGTATCCCATAGGTTTGGATATGTTGTGTCTTCATTGTCGTTGGATTTTAAGAAGTCTTTGATTTCCTTCTTTATTTCTTCCCTGACCCAGTGGTCATCCAGTAAGGAGCTATTCAATTTCCATTTGTGTGTAGGCTTTCTGTTGATTCTTTTGCTGTTGAAGACCAGCTTTATTCCGTGGTGGTCTGATAAGATACAAGGTGTTATTTCAATTTTCTTGTATCTATTGAGACTATCCTTGTGACCAATTATGTGGTCGATTTTGGAGAAGGTTCTGTGGGGTGCTGAGAAAAAGGTGTATTCCTTTGTGTTTGGGTGAAACGTTCTGTAGATATCTGTTAGGTCCATTTGTTTCATGATCTCTGTTAGACTCAATATTTCTCTGTTTGTCTTCTGTCTTGATGATCTGTCCTTTGCTGTGAGTGGGGTGTTGAAGCCTCCCACTACTAATGTGTTGTGATCGACGTGCGCTTTAAGTTTTAGAGGTGTTTCTTTTACGAAAGTAGGTGCCTTTGTATTTGGTTCATAGATGTTCAGTATTGAAATTTCCTCTTGATGAATATTCCCTTTAATGAGTATATAGTGCCCTTCTTTGTCTTTCTTCATTAACTTCAGTTGGAAGTCTGTTTTGTTTGATATTAGGATGGCTACTCCAGCTTGCTTCCTGGGTCCATTTGCTTGGAAAACCTTTTCCCAGCCCTTTACTCTGAGGCAGTGTCTATCTTTCATAGTTAGATGTGTCTCTTGTATACAGCATAAGGAAGGGTCTTGCTTGCGGATCCACTCTGTAAACCTATGTCTTTTTATTGGGGAGTTGAGTCCATTGATGTTGATGGATATTAGTGACCTGGGGTTGTTATTTCCCATTAGTTTGGTATAGGCGGTGGTCCTGTGCCTCTTTTGGTTTAGTTGCTGATGGGTTTTCTGTTCCCTTTGTTTTCTTGGGTGGAGTTTTCTTCTCTGGGTTGGGATTTTCCTTCTAGGATTTTCTGTAGGGCTCGGTTTGTGGGTAGATATTGTTTAAATTTGATTTTGTCATGGAATATCTTGTTTTCTCCATCTATGTTGATAGAGAGTTTTGCTGGGTAAAGTAGTCTGGCTGGGCACCTATGCTCTCTCAGGACTTGTAGTATATCTGACCAGGCCCTTCTAGCTTTTAACGTTTCTGGGGAGAAGTCAGGTGTAATTCTGATGGGTCTGCCATTGTATGTGACTTGACCTTTTTCTCTTACAGCTTTTAACATTCTTTCTTTGTTCTGTACATATGGAGTTTCAATTATTATGTGGCGAGAGGAGTTTCTTTTCTGGTCTAATCTGTTTGGTGTTCTGTAAGCCTCTTGGATTTTTATTGGCATCTCTTTTTTCAGGTTTGGGAAGTTTCCTCTATGATTTTGTTGAAGATATTTCCTGGACCTTGGAGTCGGGAGTCCTCTCTTTCCTCTATACCTATAATTCTTAGGTTCCGTCTTTTCATTGAGTCCTTGATTTCTTGGATGTTGTGGGTGAGAGAATTTTTAGCCTTCTCATTTTCTTTGGATGTTGTACTGATTTCTTCCACTGAATCTTCAATGCCTGAGATCCTGTCTTCCATCTCTTGCATCCTATTGTTGATACTCACATCCGTAGTTCCTGTTCTCTTCCCTTGGTTCTCCACTTCCTCTTTTAACTCTGACTGTGTTTTCTTTATTGTTTCTATTTCTATTTTCATGTCTTGTATGGTTTTGTTCGTTTTATACATTTCCTTCTCCAGCTTGCTTGTTTTTATATGAAAATCTTTCATGGCTTTTTCCTTTTCCTGTTCAAGCTCTATCACCTTGGCTTGGAGCTCTTTAATGGTGTTGTTCCTTGTTTTGATTTATAGAATTGTGGCTTCTTTGAATTCCTTCATAGATTTAAGTTCTTCTTGCAGGGACTCTATCACTTTCCATAATGCAGAATTGTCAATGTTTTCATGTGTTTCTGTTGGTGTGTGGTCATCTGAATTGGATGAGCTAGGATGATTCTGCTTTGTTGGAGTCATAATTCCTTGATTTCTATTTTTTTTTGACCTTTCGCCATTGGATGCATTTAGCTGTCTGTTTTCTGTGCTTGGAACCACAGTGGATGATTTGGTGCAGGGGACGAGTTAGTTGGCTATCTATCGTTGCTTACAGGGGGATTTCAAGGTCACTGTGGTTTTAATCGCCTGAGGCACTGTGAGCTGGTGCAGCCTATTCCCAGGTTGTGAGTAATGGACCAGGATTGTTTCACTGCTCCCAATTCAGACTTCCCTATGTTGCACTCTGAGTTATCAGCCTGTAATGGTTCTGATAGTATGGGCCTGTTTGCCCAGGCACAGATTCTGTGGGCTTTGTTTGCCGTCACGGAGGCTGACAGGGTCTGGCTCCACACCTAATATGTCTGGATTTTGCAGGATACAGCTATGGACCCGATTTCTAGTTTCTCTCTAGGCTTCTTGCCACAGGGCTGGACTCTGTGCCTGATTCCCTTCCTGTCTGCGCCACCACGGGTCCTGTGGGTACCCCAAGCCCCGGATCCTCCGGCTGCCTGAGTGGACCTCTCGTCCCAGCAGCTCAGCCGTGGGTGCACGGATCCCTGGCCCCGCCCACACCTGTCTCTCTCCCCAGATGACCTGCCGTGGGTTCGCAGGGATTTGGCCCTGCCAGCCGTGCTCCCACCCCAGCTGCGCTACCGTAAGTTTGCGGGATTCGGCCCCTCCCGCCCGCCTTTGTGTTCCCAGCTTCCCGTGCTCTCTTGGAACCTCCCGCCTCCGCTTCACGAGTGGCTGCGGACCACCCGCTGAGCCCCCTGTTTGTTCCTTGCTAAGCCTTCCACTATCTCGCAAAGTTTTTTAAGTGGGTATAAATTCAACCTGATGTGTGGGGAGCCCAATAGGCCAGCGATCTATGGCCAAGTGGACTCTGATTCTGCCTGCTGTAAGTTGGGATCGATCTTACCAGGCGCCTCTCCAAATGGGAGTTCCCGAATCCCGGATTTAGTGGCTGTGAGAGATGGGGAGAGCCTTGCCCTGGGACTTTAACAGTCCCTTGGAAGCTGTGAATGTTCCCGGGGGTGGGGTGGGGGTCTAGCCCCTCTGGTTTTTGCACAGTGCCCAATAACTCTGTGTTTTTTATGGCTCTTTTTTCCCCGCATTCAAAATGCGTCAGTGTAGGTCGCCGCCATCTTGGCCCCCCACAAAACTGTTTCTAATAGTCCCCTTTCAAAAACACAAAGGTGCTTACGTTCACATAGTGAATGTGGTGCTAAGAGAATGAAGGAATTTGTGTTCATAAAACAGCTGTTGGATACAAACGCAGGTGAACACCAGTTGAAGTTGCCATTTGAGTAAAAGTGGAAAACAGACTTAGATTGCTGGTGGGTTTCCCCTTTCAAATAGTTCAAAAAGGACAATTTCAACTCTTGGTTTCATTGGTTCTTTGTATGACGACTCTGAGATTCCATCTCACAACTGTCTGAATGGCTAAGATCAAAAGCTCAAATGACAGCACATGCTGGCGAGGGTGTGGAGAAAGGGGAACCCTCCTCCATTGCTGGTGGGAGTGCAGGCTTGTGCAACCATTATGGAGGTCAGTCTGGTGATATCTTAGAAAACTTGTAATAGCTCTGCCTCAGGACCCAGCCATGCCACTGCTGGGTATACATCCAAATGACTCCTCTCCGAATCACAAGGAAGTTTCCTCATCTATGTTCATAGCAGCCTTATTTGTAATAGCTAAAAATTGGAAAGAACCCAGATGTCCCTCAACCGAAGAATGGATTAAAAAACTGTGGTACATCTACACAATGGAATACTACTCAGCTATTGGAAACATTGAAATCATGCAATTTGAAGCCAAATGGATGGAACTAGAGAAGCTCATCCTGAGTGAGTTAACCCAGACTCAGAAGGATGCACATGGCATCTATTCACTTATAATAGGATTTTAGCCATATAGTACAGGATAACTATACTACAATGAATGCACCAAAGGGAACAGGAACATAGACTTTGTTTCCTGTCAGTGAGACACTTTGCCCTAGTGGTGCTGCCTTGTAGGTCCCCAGTGTATCAGGAGACTCTTGGCCCTCATATGACTGCTGAACTGGGGTGGGGGGCTGTTATGTAGGGACACTTCACTCCAGAGGAGAGGGATGGAAGGGATAGGGGGTAGAGGGTAGGAAGGTAGGACTGGGAGAGGTGGAAAGAGGACACTACGATGGAGATGTAACCTGAAGTAATAAATAAATTAATTAATTAAAAAAAGAACAGTTAAAAAAAAAAGGATCATTTCAAATACCAACTACAGCCACTAGGCTCTCTCATGACTGCTGCTTAGTCTGTATGAAATCTGGGTGAAAGATGCAACACATTTTTTCCATGCAAGGGGAAAATATACCTTTCTTTCTTTTTTTGGTTTTTTGAGACAGGGTTTCCCTGTATAACAGCACTGGCTGTCCTGGACTCACTTTGTAGACCAGGCTGGCCTCGAACCCACAGAGATCTGCCTGCCTCTGCCTCCCAAGTGCTGGGATTAAAGGCGTGCACTACCACCGCCCGGCCGACTGTATACCTTTTTTAAAGACACAAGCAAGTTGCTTCTCACAAGATGTGATAGGAGAAACAAACTGTGTAAGATCATTATGGAAGGAGTGCTTGTAACATGGTTTCTGATGATGTGACATAAAAGGTACAACACATACATTGTAAGATATCCAGAATTCTTTTCTTTCTTTCTTTCTTTCTTTCTTTCTTTCTTTCTTTCTTTCTTTCTTTTTCTGGACAAAACCAAAGTGTTTTCATATAGTGAAGAGAATGCTTATGAGTGCTATAGAGTGTGTGCTTGTAAACAGTTTGCATTGATGTTGTTTGAAAGATACACATAAGGTTATGTCTTCGAATGGAAGGAATACACATTCTTGGGCTACAGAGTGGCTTCCTTTTCTAGAGGTTCAAGGAAGCTTCCTTTTAGACAGTGAAGACATCTATGAGAACTAAGGGATATGTAGACATCGTGTTTCTAATTACTGCACGGACAATAAAAGACACACTAAAGACTCTCATAGAAGGGAAGATCTAGAGAGTACATGTTTAAGACTTGACACTCCATACTTCAGAAGTTCAAACAAGCTTCTTGTCACAGAGTGGATATGGCATTTGTGAACACACAGGAGTGTTGGTGTATTTTTAAAAATCTATTTTATTTGGGTTCTTATATCTCTACCTCCCTTCCAACCTTTATTCCTTAATCTATTCTAACCCCCCACCACTAGGTAGGAGAGAAAGAAGGTTAGAGGGGAAAGGGGGCTTAGATTTCTTCAGACTACTTCCTGCTGATTAGGGTCATTAAGTTCAATGTGGCAAGTCCAATATTCATTGCCAGGATATTCCCAACTTCTTGTCAAACTGCAACAACAGCAACCAGGAGCAGCAGCAGGGAGCAGCAGCCACCTTCTTTTCCTTTGGAGTGCCTTCTGCCCCTCTCAGGATTCTGGCATTTATCCCTCTCCAGAGTCCTTAGAATTAAACTATCTGCAACTGGCAAAAATCACACTCTTCCTAGAGCATAAGACTTTCATAGTTAACAGCTATGGAAAAACTGAAGCAGCCCCATATCTTATACCTGGGGTTAAAATAAAAGAAAAAACATATTCACGTAACATAACTTGGTTTTTAAGGAAACCAAAACTCTGACTACACAGGAGTGTGTGCTTACAAAACAGAATGTGTCAATGTTGGAAGAAAGATGCATCACAAACCAAGTGTTCTGAAGGAAGAAAAAATAAAAATATATTCTTAGATTTCATCCAGTATCTTTTTATCAAGGACACAAAACAGGCTTCTTTTCATGCAGTGAATATATAGTTAATGTATACTAAAAAATGTGTTCTAATTGTTTTCAGATACACAGACAGGCTTCTTTTCACATAAGGAATAAAGCACTAGCTGGTCCAAAGGGAAAGTGGTAATAAAACTTCATATTGTTGCTAGTTGAAATAGTTTCAGAGAAGAGAAATAGAAAATACATCATTGGGCCATAGGCAGATACTTTATAAATACATATATGTATGTGATTTATGTGTTGTGTCATAATGAAAATGTATATGCTTTCATTTGAGACAAGAACCAAGAACACTGTCAGCATGGTAACTCAGTGGGTAAGGTTTCTTGCTGCCAGGCCTGATGATGTGAGTTTGACCCCCAGGACTTACATGATAGGAGGAGAGAAGTGACTCTTGAAAATTGTCTTCTGATGGCTGAGTAGTATTCCATTGTGTAACTGTAGCACAACTTTTTTTATCCATTCGTTGCTTGAGGGACATCTGGGTTGCTTCCAATTTCTAGCTATTACAAATAAGGCTGCTATGAACATAGTTGAGGAAACTTCCTTGTGATTTGGTGAGGAATCATTTGGATGTATTCTCAGGAGTGGTATGGCTGGGTCTTGAGGTAGAGCTATTCCAAGTTTTCTAAGATATCTCCAGGCTAATTTCCGTAGTGGTTGTACAAGCTTGCACCCCCACCAGCAATGGAGGAATGTTCCCCTTTCTCTACAACCTCACCAGCATGGGCTGTCATTTGAATTTTTGATCTTAGCCATCCTGACAGATGTGAGAAAGAATCTCAGGGTCATCTTGAGTTGAATTTCTCTGATGATTAAGGATGTTGAGCATTTCTTCAAGTGTCTCTCAGCCATTAGAGAGTCCTCTTTTATGAATTCTCGATTTAGCTCTGTCCCCATTTTTTTTTGATTAGGTTATTTGGTTTCTTGGCATTTAATTTCTTGAGTTCTTTATAAATTTTGGATATTAGCCCTCTGTCAGATGTGGGGTTGACAAAGAAACCATGTAATTTACTGCCAAATGGATGGAACTAGAAAAGCTCATCCTGAGTGAGCTAACCAAGACCCAGAAAGATGCACATCTATTCACTTATAACAGGATTTTAGCCATAAAGTACAGGATAACTATCCTACAACCAACACACCGAAAGGAACAGGAACATAGACTTTGTTACTTGTTAGTGGGATACTTTGCCCTAGTGGAGCTGTCATGTGGGCACCAGTGCAAGAGGAAGCTCTTAGCCCTCATATGGCTGCTGAACTGAAAGGGACTGATATGTGGGGGCACCCCACACTAGATGAGTAGGAGAGGTGGGAGAAGGGAGGGAAGTGGGAGGATGAGGGGTTGGGCCTGAGAGGGTTGGAGGGAGGGGACTGTGATGGAGATGTAAATTGAAGTAATAAATAAACAGTTAAAAAAAAGAAGAAGAAAAAAGAAAGAAAATTGTCCTCTGACCTCCACATGTGTCCCATGGGATGTGTACACACGCTCACACCAGCAAATAAATGTGACCAAGCTTAAAGAGGGAGGGAAGGAGAGAGGGAGGGAAGGAGAGAGGAAGGGAGGGGCCAAGAGGGGAGGAGGGAGGAAATTATGTTCTAGAAGTAAATAATACTTTTTTAAAAAAAGAGTTAATAAGCTTAAAAATATAATAAAATACAATATAAAATTTTCAAACTATAATTTACCTTACCGGCATGAAAGGAAAATGGCCTTAATTTCAGACTAGAATGTTAGACTGCAGGTGGCTACAGAGATTACACAAACTTGATAGCAGCTTAAAAGTTTATTTATTTATTTATTTATTTTTTGTAGAGGTATAGGCTATTTCCATGGTTTGGCATTAAAAAGCAGGTAACAGGTTTAAAACACTGTAAATAAATTAAAGGTGACAGCTGTTCAACCTGGTTTTACAAACCTCCAAGAGTTGAAAAAACTTAGAGCTAAGGTAAAATAATGCATGGTGTTAGCCCATGCCGTTACCTCCAGTAGAGACAGGAGGATCACTATAGAGTTAGTTGTCTTATAAATTCTAGAGTTACAAGAAACAGGGTGGTGATGGCGCACACCCTTAGTCCCATCATTGGGGAAGAATACACCCTTAATCCCAACACACTAGAGACAGAAACAGGCAGATCTCAGAGCTCAAGGCCACCTGAGACAAAACACGCTCTAAACAGACAAAAACTTTGATCCAGGGGTGGAGGAGCACATCTTTAATCCCATCAGTTGGGAACCACATGTCTTTGATCCCAAAACTTAGAATGCAGAGACAGGCACATAGGATTTGGAAAGATTTAAGTTTAAAAGCTACTTACAAAAGGCAGGCTGCAACTCAAACAAATTGTCCTTAGAGATATCAAAATATATACACTAAAGGTTTGCCTAGCTCCAAAATATCAAAATAATTTCTTCTTTAATCCGGATTGAAAGCTAATACTTTATATATTGTCAAAAAAAAAAACCAAATTTGCTCCAGGAAAAATATTACCTGACCCCCCCTAAAAAAAGGTAATTGTCCCAGAGTTAGGATTAGGGCAGGGCTCTGTTCTTATCTTCCCAGGAGATTTAAAGCATCCATTCAAGGAATCCAGGGACAACTGGACAACGGAAACCTCAGCAGAAAACAGATCAGACACCAAAGAAGATGAGTGGCCCAGATGATCCAGCCTTGCAGACTTCTTCAATAGCAGTTTCCTGAAAAGTCTACAACCACAACAACTCAAAATCGCTAAGATCGTTCAGCTCCACAGACTACTCCAGCCAGATCTTCAGTAAAGCTCTGAAGATCAGCTTCTGTCTATGAACTTCTTAGGACATCTAAATAGCTGAGCACAAAAGGACTGAACATCAAATGATTCTATTAACATTTTTAACCATTTTTCCATTCTTATTTGGGCCCCAAACAGGTTTACTACATCCCAAATCAGCAGGAAGTCATTTTAAGAGAACAACGTCCCATCCCCAGAAGGTGGGAAGGGTGTTCCCCCCACTTTGGTTATTTTATAGATAATAGAAATTTTTGTTATTTAGGGGAAAAGACTACAAGCTGTTAAATGGTCTTGTTAAATGGGTTTTGGAGGTTAGACCCAGGGACTTCTCTCTTTTTCTTTTCTGTATCCTCCTTTCTCTCCTATATAGGAGTGAACAGACTTGAGAAAAATGGGACATAGACATAGTATAGGAAAGATCAAGAAAAAAGGACAAATTATTGAATATAGCCTTATACCTTTGTATACTGATACAAAATTAATATTATATTTGGCTAAATTGGTATTGATCATTGTATATTAATGCAAAATTAAGATTGTATAGGGCTACATCGGTATTGATCTTTGTATATTGATACAAAATTAAGATTATATTTGGCCACAATGGTATTGACCCTTGTATATTAATGTAAACTTAAGATTGTATTGGGCTATATCGGTATTGATCTTTGTATATTGATACAAAATTAAGATTATATTTGGCCACATTGGTATTGATCTTTGTATATTGATACAAAATTAAGGGTAACGCTTCTTAAAGGTATTGTTCGTAGTAATACTTAAAAATGAAATGTCAAGTTTTGACCTCTCGCTACCAACTGACATAAACTGTTTATAATAATTAAGAAACGGAAACTAATAATCATGAAAACGTGTCATTTTGTTAGTTACTATGACAGTCTATCACAGTTATTTTCTAAGCTATTCAGAAATCAAGTTGCTAAGAGACAAGCAATATTTGCTTATCTAAATATAAGAGATAGATAGGGCATCTTCAAAAACCTCAAGAGATCTGCAGAATATGGCATTCAAAGATGTTTTCTTAACTTAAGATTTTTTGATATCGAGACATGTCAGCTCCTGACAGCACCTCCTATTCTACTCCAAGTAGAAGATGAGCATCGAAGAATCTCCACTGGGAGATGATTGAATTGGTGGTAAGCCGTTCTCTTGGCAAGAAAAACCCCTTGCTTCAACTGTAGACAGACTTCTGTCCAAAAAGGACAAAACTTGGAAGCAGATAAGTCGACAGCCTAGCTCTGCCAAGACAGGGTAGGTAAGTCCTTCATAATTCCTGCTCTACAATCAATGTCTGTCAGAGAAATGGAGCCAAATGGCTGAAGATTGATGCTGTAATGTATGGAGAGAAAATGGGAGCTGTCCAGGCAGCCACTGGTATGTCATTTTTCAGTTTTGGAAGCTGCAGGCCCTGCACTTCCTATATAATCAGATATATTTATCCCTCTCAGGTCTCTGAGGTGGTTGAAGACTAGATAGCTAGAGTCTCATAGTTAAATTTTCAGTTGTTTAGGAATCAAGAGGGTGTTCTGGATCTAAGAAGATATTTTTAAAGTTATGAGGCAAGTTAGTATGAAAGCTGAGTTAGATATAGAACTTTAAACTCATGGAGATGGTTAGATAGTAGAATGTTAAAGTCAGGTGCCAAATACATATGGACTGGACATTGGGAATGTATGCTAAGCCATACAACTCTTATAATTTTGGCCTATTTATTTCTGTTGTTTTGTATTGTATTTATAGTTATAAGAAAAAGAACCATTTTTTTGGGCTGAAAGGGAGAGCTGTTGGGGGGAAAATAAATACCTTAAACTAAAAAATAAAAAAAGAAGGGAAGAGGATGGGGGGTTGAGGGGGAGGAGGGTGGAAGGGTGGGACTGGAGGGGGGAGTAGGGAGGGGATTGTGATTGAGATGTAACTTGAAGAAACAATAAATAAATTATTTAAAAAAATGAAGAATCAAAGACATAACGGTTGGAGAGATGGTTTAGTGGTTGAAAGCACTGGCTGCTCTTGCAGGGATCTAGGTTCAGTTTAGGCTTACCTCTCTTAGTCACATGGTGGCACACAACTATCTGTAACTCCAGTTCCAGGGGACCTGGAACATACTTCTGGCCTCTAGGAACACCAGGCACACATGTGGTACGTACATACATGCAGGCAAAACACTCATTCACATGAAATAAAACTGAATTTTAAAAAGTAACTCAAAATGCCTGAAGCCATCTACTGTGAGTTAAATCTTTTTCTGTGCAGCTTCAGTAGTTTTAATTTTCTTTTATTTCTTCTCAGTTTTGGGGGAAACTGAGCCAAAGGGGAAACCATCAACCACAAACTCCCCATTATAAATTAGAAATAGCCTTCTCAGTCTGATACCTCTCCCTTTAGGAAAAGTTTCTTTGGCTTCATGGAAAAAAATTATATCTTTATACTTGAACTGACTATATTAAATTTTTATAGTTTTAAAGCCCAAATTGGTGGGTTTTAAAGCTGTGAATGGCTTCCACTCTTTTTTATGCATTATTTGGGTAATAATATCTAAATAATGAGAACTAATGAAAGGTGAAAGGCTTCAAAACAAAAATGAAACTAAGCAGAAATAGCAGAATGTATAGAAACGTGCAAAAACAGAGTACCACAGCATTTTCACCAGCTTTACTATCAGAAAAGGAAATACATCTGGAAGTAAATTAGAATAGCAATGCATAGAAGAACAAAATAAAAGATTTAAAATAGCTCAAAAAATGGCCAGACACCAATTCAATAAATCATGACTTTGGAGTTTTCATTTTGTGCTTGTGTGTGTGTGTGTGTGTGTGTGTGTGTGTGTGTGTGTGTGTGTGTGTGTGTGTGTGCATCTTTGGAGTTGTTGTTGTGAGCCACCAGATGAGAATGCTGAGAACTTAACTTGGATCTCCTGTAAGAGCAGTGCTGTCTCCTAACCACCGAATTATCTCTCAGTGACATTTAAGGTTCTGAATAAAGCATAGAAGGCATTTACTGAGTTTTAAGTGCTTAGTATTGTATGCTGGAAGTACTTTCTCCCCTCGAATGAGTTGGGCACTCCTAGTTTCCTAGTACCTTCCTTCACATATATGTAAAAATTAGAAGCTAAACTTTTCAATGACAGCCTACACAATGTTTATCTTGTGAGATTAGGTTTACCTCTCTTAGTCCAATATTTTTAAGTTCCATCCATTCCTGAAAACTGTATACTTTAATTTTCCTTTATGACTGAATGAGATTCCAGTGTGCTCCCAACTCATTCATGTATCGCTGGACACAGGGGCTGGTTCCATTTCCTTGTCATTCTGAACAGAACACCAATAAGCATGGATGTGCAAATGTCCCCGTAGAAGGATATAGTTATTTGGGTATATTCTCAAGAGCGACACATATTGCCTTGATGAAAAAGACAGCTCTCACCTCAAAGGGAATAAGAGATAGTTTATTCCGGAGTCAAATTTGAGTGACAGGACGATAGCCTAGAAACACGGACATGGCTCTCCCCAAATCCAACACTCCAATGTGGAAGTACTTTTGTAGTAACAGAACAAAAAGTAGTTATAAATCAAGACATTTTAACAATACACTAATGGAAACACTAACTAGGCAGTCACGGCAGGCATTGGAGTCTCAACTACAGGCCTCAACTACAGGCCTCAGATGCTATCTGACCGCACTTTGATCCCTTCCATTGGGGGAGAATAGAGTTATACTGAGTTAATGTATTTTAAAGGTTTTTCTGTTTGTCAGGACATTAGGTTCTGCTTTGTCTGTTACTTGTACAACACTGGGTCTGACATGGAGATGGGTAAGGCATGGCTGTTTGGTAGTCTAGACATCACTCAAGACGAACTGTAATTTTGCCCTGAGGCTGCAGCATCCCACCTCTCTATAGTCACTGACACTGTAAGCAGCCTCTGTACACAAGGCTTCTTTCCAGACTTTGACACTGGGTAATATGGAAGTTTTACTTTTAACTTAAATAAAATGGCTGCACCAATTTATACTGCCACCCAAAGTGAACAAGGCTCTGTCTTTTCTTACACCTTCACCAGCATTTGCTGTCATTTGTTTTCTTGATAGTATCTGTTCTGACAGAGGTGACATGGAAGCTCAGTATAGTTTTTATTTATTGTAATTATACTAATAGTAATAATTTATTATTATTATTATCATTATTATTATTGTGTGTGTGACCAGGCATGTGTTCATGTGGAGGACAACTTTATGAAGTTGGTTCTCTTCTTCTACTTTTACATAGGTTCTGAGGATTGAACTCAGGACTCCAGGCATGTAGGGTAAATGAATTTACCTGCTAAGCCATATTGCTGGTCCTTATAGTTATTTTTAGTTTACTTTTTCCTGTGTCTAAGAATTTTGAACACTTAATTTTTTTCTTTCTTTTTTAATATTTATTTATTACAGTTACTTGTTAAGTATTTATATTTCTCCTTTTAAGGACTCTGTTTCCAGAACCTTAGTTCAGTTTTTGTTGGGGTTACACATTTTGTTGTTGTTGTAGTTTGGTTTTTAGAGTTCATTGTATAGTCTTGGTATGAAGCTATCAGATGTATAATCAGGAAAGATTTTCTTGCTGTACAGAAGCTTTCGAATTTCATGAGGTTCTACTGTTGTGCAACAGCCTTTTTTTCTGGTGACACACCACCCACACACACACACACACACACACACACACACACACACACACACACACACACCACACACACGTGATTGTGGGTTACTTACAAGGAACAGAGAGATAAGTCAAAAGCAGCTCGATCACTGAAAAGCCCATCTCAACACCCCAACACCAGTGACCCCTCAGCAAAGTTGAGGCCCTGGAGTTCTCTGCACAGCTGGCAGGCTCTTTGACAGCAGAATCCTCTTCTCTCCCTGGTTCCACCTGCCATTTCCCCTCCAGTAGCAACTGTTCTTTTTATACTGCTGGGAAGGGGGAATGTTCTCCTAGACATGTGACCTCTTACCTCCTTGGAGTCATAAGTTTTTCTGGAGGAGCATGTTTCAATTTGGAGGAAACTGCCATATGTGAAGGAAAATTTCTGGAAGGAAGCTGTGTCTGCAAATAGCAAATGTTTGATTGAAACAATAGTGATGCTGAAAGGCTGAAATGTACTTCCAGAGGCTGGTTACCTTATCTTGGGCGAGTTCTTGACCCCTGAATAGCCATTCCTTGTTCACCTCTGTGTTTGAACTAACATCTTGTGACTAATAGATTAAGAACTTTGAGAAATCTATTAACTTAGAAAACTATTAGCTTCCACTAACCCAAAAACTAAACATGTCATCAGATAGCATCCAAGGCCTGCAGAAACTGCCTGTCTGATGTACCCACCGATGTATTTTAAACTTGTCTTGATTTATGATTGTCTGTGCTCAATAAAATGATAAAACCTGTGAACTTTGGAACATGGAGCTGGGATAGCCAAGTCTGTGCTACTGAGCCATGATGATAAACTCTTACTGTTTTTAAAATGAGAGCTGTGTTTTTTTTCCATTCATACATGCAACACCCATTTGTCAGTAACTGGCTTATTGACAAATAAGTGGTAGGAGTCCTATTCAGTACACTCTTCCTGTGCCTTATCTTAGAGTCTTTCCTCTTCTTTTTCCTTTAGCATTCTCTGAGTTTCGGGTCTTTCATTAAAGTTTCTGATCTATTCAAATGTGGCTAAATATACTCTTAATTTTGTATCAATAT
>CAJQZJ010024881.1:0-11748 GCA_907164525.1 Lophiomys imhausi | reverse complement strand
TGGACGCTGGGCCCCAGGGGCGGTGTCCCCATTTCAGGGGTCTTTCAATATTATGATAACAATTGTACTACTCTTGGGTCTGTAGTGAGGAACTGACTCTAAATCAACAGACCACTCTTCAGGTGGTCCCATTATGAGTGGCCATGCAACCTTAATCACTCTACTCCAGGTAACAGACAATTGGAGGGTAACTCCAGTATCTCAAATCCCAGAGAAATCATCCAACTAGCCAAACCAAACCTGCCTCCCTGTGTCATCTGTTCCTTCCCACACAAGATACAGTCCTGTATCTCCTGCCATGCGTCCCTATTTATTCCCTATGTTCTGCCTCCTGACTAACTCTGGTCCCTGAGCAGTATGGTGTACCGCCTTCCTCCTGAGAACTGTAACAAGTGGCCTTTCCCAGGACCATCATCTCCTTAGCTGTTGGCCACATCGCATCCAAATAATGATTTAAAAACCTGCTGCTAAGAACAGCTGCCTGCAGCCTGTGGAAGAAGAGCGATAACATACCACCTGCAATTCCTGCAGGCTGCAATTGTAGTTCTCAGAAGAAGCTGTCGGTGATAGGCAGTGGGCACAATGGGAGGAGCAACTGACTTAAGCACCACAGAAGAGTCACCTGGTGACAGCCAGCCTGGAATGAAGTGACACAGATGTCCATAGGGCAAACTGGAGGGAGCGTCCCAAGAAAGTAGAGCCAAGCTAGGGGGATCTAGGGTGAAGGCTGGAGGAACCAACGAAGGAGTAAATATCAACATTGTGGTGGGAGATGGGCAGCTAAAAGCAAGTGCAGATTTAACGTGCCCTGTTAATTTTCTCTAAGAGATCCTTGGAATTAGGTTGAACTGGTTGGCTTAGTGTTACAGGAGAAAGCATACTGTCCCAATGGGACAGAAACATCAACCTGAACAATAGTTGAAATAGGTTAGGGGTTGTGTCATCCATGTTTTTTAAACCACGTTTTTAAAACTGTCGAAACAAAACAAAAACTTTAATTAAAAAAAGAAAAAGAGAGTGACAAAGAGGCGGCGAGTGGCCGGGGAGCCACCAGTGTGGACTGTAGGGCTGCTGTCCCTCGGGAAGTCATGATCCTGCTCGGGGAGAGCTTGGCAAGACACGGAAGCCACTAAACCCAGGATTCGGGAACTCCCATTTGGAGAGGCGCCTGGTAAGATCTACCCCAACTCACAGCAGGGAGAATCAGAGGCCACTTGGCGATAGTTCACTAGCCTATTGGACTCCCCATACCTCAGGTAGAACTTATACCCACTTAAAAAAATTTTACGAGATAGTGGAAGTCTTAGCAAGGAACAAACAGGGGGCTCAGCGGGTGGTCCGCAGCCGCTCGTGAAGCGGAGGGGGGAGGTTCCGACAGAGCGCGGGAAACCGGGAACACAAAGGCGGGTGGGAGGGGCCAAATCCCACGCATTTACTGCAGCGCAGCTGGGGAGGGAGCCCGGCTGGCAGGGCCAAATCCCCGCGAACCCACGGCAGGACAACTGGGGAGAGAGTCAGGCGTGGGCTGGGCCAGGGATCCACGCACCCACAGCTGAGCTGCTGGGGCGAGAGGTCCACTCAGGCGGCCGGGGGATCCGGGGCTCTGTGCACCCACGGCTGAGCAGCCAGTGGGGGAGACCCGCGGCTGCGCAGACAGGGAGGGAATCAGGCACAGAGGCCAGACCTGTGGCGAGAAGCCTAGGGAGAAATCAGAAATCAGGACCATAGCTGTATTCTGGAAAATTCAGACATATTAGGTGTGGAGCCAGACCCTGTCAGCCTCCATGACGACAAACAAAGCCCACAGAATCTGTGCCTGGGCAAACAGGTCCATACCATCAGAACCATTACAGGCTGATAACTAAGAGTGCAACATAGAGAAGTCTGAATTGGGAGCAGTGAAACAATCCCGGTCCATTACTCACAACCTGGAAATAGGCTGCACCAGCTCACAGTGCCTCAGGCGATTAAAACCACAGTGACCCTGAAACCCCCCTGTAAGCAACGACAGACAGCCAAGTAACTCGTCCCCTGCACCAAATCATCCACTGTGGATCCAAGCACAGAAAACGATAAGAACAGACAGCTAAAGGCATCCAGTGGCCAAAGGTAAAAAAAAAATAGAAATCAAGGAAATATGATTCCAACAAAGCAGAATTATCCTAGCTCATCCAATTCGGATGACCTCACACCAACAGAAACACATGAAAACGTTGACAATTCTGCATTATGGAAAGTAATAGAGTCCCTGCAAGAAGAACTTAAATCTATGAAGGAATTCAAAGAAGCCACAATTCTACAACTCAAAACAAGGAACAACACCATTAAAGAGCTCCAAGCCAAGGTGACAGAGCTTGAACAGGAAAAGGAAAAAGCAATGAAAGATTTTCATACAAAAACAAGCAAGCTGGAGAAGGAAATGTACAAAATGAACAAAACCATACAGACATGAAAATAGAAATAGAAACAATAAAGAAAACACAGTCAGAGTTAAAAGAGGAAGTGGAGAACCAAGGGAAGAGAACAGGAACTACGGAAGTGAGTATCAAAAATAGGATGCAAGAGATGGAAGACAGGATCTCAGGCATGGAAGATTCAGTGGAAGAAATCAGTACAACATCCAAAGAAAATGAGAAGGCTAAAAAATCTCTCACCCACAACATCCAAGAAATCAAGGACTCAATGAAAAGACGGAACCTAAGAATTATAGGTATCGAGGAAAGAGAGGACTCCCGACTCCAAGGTCCAGGAAATATCTTCAACAAAATCATAGAGGAAAACTTCCCAAACCTGAAAAAAGAGATGCCAATAAAAATCCAAGAGGCTTACAGAACACCAAACAGATTAGACCAGAAAAGAAACTCCTCTCGCCACATAATAATTGAAACCCCAAATGTACAGAACAAAGAAAGAATATTAAAAGCTGTAAGAGAAAAAGGTCAAGTCACATACAATGGCACACCCATCAGAATTACACCTGACTTCTCCTCAGAAACTTTAAAAGCTAGAAGGGCCTGGTCAGATATACTACAAGTCCTGAGAGATCATAGGTGCCCAGCCAGACTACTTTACCCAGCAAAACTCTCTATCAACATAGATGGAGAAAACAAGATATTCCATGACAAAATCAAATTTAAACAATATCTACCCACAAACCCAGCCCTACAGAAAATCCTAGAAGGAAAATCCCAACCCAGAGAAGAAAACTCCACCCAAGAAAACAAAGGGAATAGAAAACCCATCAGCAACTAAACCAAAAGAGGCACAGGACCACCACCTATACCAAACTAATGAGAAATAACAACCCCAGGTCACTAATATCCATCAACATCAATGGACTCAACTCCCCAATAAAAAGACATAGGTTTACAGAGTGGATCCGCAAGCAAGACCCTTCCTTATGCTGTATACAAGAGACACATCTAACTATGAAAGATAGACACTGCCTCAGAGTAAAGGGCTGGGAAAAGGTTTTCCAAGCAAATGGACCAAGAAAACAAGCTGGAGTAGCCACCCTAATATCAAACAAAACAGACTTCCAACTGAAGTTAATGAAGAAAGACAAAGAAGGGCACTATATACTCATTAAAGGGAATATTCATCAAGAGGAAATCTCAATACTGAACATCTATGCCCCAAATACAAAGGCACCTACTTTCGTAAAAGAAACACTTCTGAAACTTAAAGCGCACGTCGATCACAACACATTAGTAGTGGAAGACTTCAACACCCCACTCACAACAATGGACAGATCATCAAGACAGAAGACAAACAGAGAAATATTGAGTCTAACAGAGATCATGAAACAAATGGACCTAACAGATATCTACAGAACGTTTCACCCAAACACAAAGGAATACATCTTTTTCTCAGCACCCCACGGAACTTTCTCCAAAATCGACCACATAGTTGGTCACAAGGATAGTCTCAATAGATACAAGAAAATTGAAATAACACCTTGTATCTTATCAGACCACCACAGAATAAAGCTCGTCTTCAACAGCAAAAGAATCAACAGAAAGCCTACACACACATGGAAATTGAAAAGCTCCTTACTGGATGACCACTGGGTCAGGGAAGAAATAAAGAAGGAAATCAAAGACTTCTTAAAATCCAACGACAATGAAGACACAATATACCCAAACCTATGGGATACATTGAAAGCTGTGCTACGAGGAAAGTTCATAGCACTAAGTGCTTTCAAAAAGAAAATTGTGACAGCTCATATTAGTGAACTAACAGCTAAGCTGGGTGAATTGGAAAAAAAAGAAACAAACAGTCCCAAGAAGAGCAGAAGGCAGGAAATCATCAAACTTAGGGCTGAAATCAACAACTTAGAATCAAAAAGAACTATACAAAGAATCAATGAAACCAAGAGTTGGTTCTTTGAGAAAATCAGCAAAATAGACAGACCCCTAGCCAAATTAACTAAAAGGCAAAGGGAAAGAACCCAAATCAACAAAATCAGAAACAAAAAGGGAAAAATAACAACAGACATTGAGGAGATCCAGAAAATATTAGGGCATTAATTTAAAAATCTATATTCCACTAAATTTGAAAACCGAAGCAAAATGGACAATTTCCTCAATAAATTCCACCTACCAAAACTAAATCAAAATCAGATTTACAGCTTAAACAGCCCAATAACACCCAAGGAAATAGAAACAGTCATTAATAATCTCCCAACCAAAAAAAGCCCAGGGCCAGATGGCTTTAGCACGGAATTCTACAGGACCTTCAAAGAGGAACTAACACCATTACTTTTCAAACTCTTCCACCACATAGAAACAGAAAGAACACTGCCAAACTCATTCTATGAGGCCACTGTCATTCTGATTCCTAAACCACACAAAGACCCAACAAAGAAAGAGAACTTCAGACCAATCTCCCTAACGAACATAGATGCAAAAATACTTAATAAAATACTAGCAAACCGAATTCAAGAACACATCAAAAGTATCATACACCATGATCAAGTAGGCTTCATCCCTGGAATGCAGGGATGGTTCAATATACGAAAGTCTATCAATGTAATTCACCACATAAACAAGATGAAAGAAAAAAACCACATGATAATCTCGCTAGATGCAGAAAAAGCATTTGACAAAATCCAACACCCCTTCATGCTAAAAGTTCTGGAGAGAACGGGCATACAAGGACCATACCTAGAAATAATAAAGGCAATATACAGCAACCAGTAGCCAACATCAAATTAAATGGAGAGAAGCTTGAAGCATTTCCTCTAAACTCAGGGACAAGACAAGGATGTCCACTTTCACCATATCTCTTCAATATAGTACTTGAAGTCCTTGCTAGAGCAATACGACAACTAAAGGAGATCAAAGGGATAAAAATTGGAAATGAAGAAGCCAAATTATCCCTATTCGCAGATGATATGTTAGTAAACATAAGCGACCCCAAAAACTCCACCAAAGAACACTTACAGCTTATAAACAACTTCAGCAAGGTGGCTTGATACAAAATTAACTCAAAAAAAACAGAAGCCCTTCTTTATACAACAACCAAATATACCAAGAAAGAAATAAGGGAAACAACCCCCTTCACAATAGCCACAAACAACATAAAATACCTGGGGGTAACTCTAACCAAGCATGTAAAGGACCTATATAACAAGAACTTCAAGCCCCTGAAGAAAGAAATGGAAGAGGCCTTTAGAAGATGGAAAGATCTCCCATGCTCATGGATAGGTAAGATCAACATAATAAAAATGGCTATCCTACCAAAAGCAATATATAGATTTAATGCAATTCCTATCAAAATACCAACACAATTCTTTATACACCTGGAAAAAGCTATTCTCAACTTCATATGGAACAACAAAAAGCCCAGAATAGCTAAATCAATCCTGTCCAATGAAAAAACATCTGGAGGTATCACCATCCCAGATTTCAAGCTGTACTACAGAGCAAAAGTAATAAAAACAGCATGGTACTGGTATAGAAACAGACCAGTGGATCAATGGAATCAAATTGAAGACCCAAACATGGACCCACACACCTATGGCCAACTAATCTTTGACAAAGAAGCCAAAACCGCACAATGGAAGAAGGACAGCATCTTCAACAAATGGAGCTGGTCCAACTGGATGTCCACTTGCAAAAGAATGAAATTAGACCCATAACTATCACCTTGCACAAAACTTAATTCCAAGTGGATCAAAGACCTTAACATAAGGCCGGCCACACTAAAGACACTAGAAGAAAAAGTAGGAGAAACCCTCGAACTCATTGGCACAGGTGACAACTTCCTGAACAGAACACCAACAGCTCAGGACCTGAGATCAACAATCAATAAATGGGACCTCATGAAACTGAAAAGCTTCTGTAAGGCAAAGGACACTGTCATTCGAACAAAACGGCAACCAACAGACTGGGAGAAAATCGTCACCAACCCCACATCTGATAGAGGGCTATTATCTAAAATCTACAAAGAACTCAAGAAACTAAATGCCAAGAAACCAAATAATCCAATCAAAAAATGGGAGATGGAGCTAAATAGAGAATTCACAAAGGAGGAATCCCTAAGGGCTGAGAGACACCTGAAGAAATGTTCAACATCCTTAATCATCAGAGAAATGCAACTCAAGACGACCCTGAGATTCCACCTAACACCTGTTAGAATGGCTAAGATAAAGAGCTCAAATGATAGCGCATGCTGGCGAGGCTGTGGAGAAAGGGAAGCCCTACTTCATTGCTGGTGGGAGTGCAGGCTTGTGCAACCACTATGGAGGTCTGTCTGGCGATATCTTAGAAATCTAGGAATAACCTTGCCTCAGGACCCAGCCATACCACTTCTGGGTATACACCCAAAGGACCTCTCACGGAGACATAGGGAAGTCTCCTCATCTATGTTCATAGCAGCCTTATTTGTAATAGCTAGAAATTGGAAACAACCGAGATGTCCCTCAACTGAAGAATGGATTAAAAAATTGTGGTACATCTATACAATGGAATATTACTCAGCTATCAGAAACAATGAAATCATGCAATTTGCAACCAAATGGATGGATCTAGAGGAGCTCATCCTGAGTGAGCTAACCCAGTCTCAGAAGGATGCACATGGCATCTATTCACTTATAGTAGGATTTTAACTATATCATACAGGATATCTGTACTACAACCAACACACCAAAAGGAACATGAACATAAATTTTTTTTTATCTTTTTCTTTTTCCTTCTTTTTTTCTTTTTTCTTTTTCCTTTTCCCTTCTCTTTTTCCTCTCTTTTTTTTGTGGATATTCTTTGTTTTTGTGGGTTTGTGTGTTTGTTGGTCTTTTTTTTTAGTATTCCCCCAGTAGCAAGGAGACACATTTCACTGGCAGTACTGCCTCGTAGGCCCCTGGAGAATGAAGAGGCTCTTGGCCCTCATATGACTCCTGATCTGTGGTGAGAGACTGTTAGGCAGGGACACTCCACCCCAGAGGAACAAGACGGAAGGGTCAGGGGGTAGAGCATGGGAGGGTGGGGATGGAAAGCGGGAAAAGAGGACAATATGATAAGGATGTAACCTGAAGCAACAAACAAATAAATTTATTAACTAAAAAAAAAAAAAAAAAAAAAAAAGGCAGGTGGCAGGGCTGAAACACTGTGAATGGAATAGAGGATACAGCCATTCGGCCTGGTTTTGCAGACCTCCAGGTGTCAAGAAGACGTGGAGCTAAGGTAAAATACAAGAGAATTGCGGTGTTGGCCCATGCCTTTGACTTCAGCGGAGACGGGGGGAGCACCATAGAGTTGGTGGTCTTATGTATTCTGGAGTCATACGGAGCGGGGTGGTGAGGGTGCATACTTTTGGTCCCACCATTCAAGAAGAGTACACCCTTGGTCCCAGCTCCCAGCACACTGGAGACAGAAACGGCAGATCCCGGAGCTCAGGGTCAGCCTGATGCTGGGCAAACTCTAAATAGAGAAAGACTTCGATCCAGGAGTCATGGAACACATCTTTGATCCCTTCAGATGGGAACCACAGGTCTCTGATCCCAATAATTAGAGTTCAGAGACACACACATGGGATTTGGAGGGACCTAGGTTTGGAGGTTACTTACAAAAGTCCTTCTCGATGCAGCCAGATTGTCCTTTGGGATCTCAAAATATATACACTAGAGCTGGTTTAGCTCCAAGGTGACAATGATTTCTTCTTTAACCCGGATTGAAAGATAACGCTTTGTATGTTGTCGGAAGGCCAAATTTGCTTCAGGAGAAGTACTACCTAGCCCAGCCCCCCCCCCAAAAAAAAAGAGGGCAATTGTCCCAGGGTTGGGATTGGGGCAGGGCTCTGTTCTTATCTTTCCAGGAGAATTGAAGCATCCATTAGGGGAGCCCGGGGACGGCTGGACAGCAGAAACCTCAGCAGAGAGCAGAATCAGGCACCAAGGAGGACGAGTGACCCAGTTGATTCTGCCTGGCAGACTTCCTCAATAGCTGTCTCCATCGGGGGCCTGCAACCACCATGGCAATCCAATGTCGCTGGGACCGTTCAGCTCTACACAATGCCCCGGTAGGAACCTCAGTGAAGCCTGCAAGATCAGCTTCTCCCTACAAATCCCTTAGGTCATCTAAACAGCTGAGAACAGAAGGACTGAACATAAAAGGAGTGTAGTAACATTTTTAACCATTTTTTCCATTTGGGTTCGGGCCCCAAACAGGTCTACTACGACCCAAATCAGCAGGAAGTCACTTTAAGAGAGCGACGTTCCATGCCCAGAGGGTGGGGAAGGTGTTTCTCCGCCCTTCTTTTTGGTTATTTGAAGGATAACTAAAAACTCTGATATTTAGGGGAAGAGATTACAAGCTGATAAATGGTCCTGTTTAATGGGTTTCTGAGGTTAGCCCCAGGGACTTCCTACTTTTCCTTTTCTATATCCTTCTTCCTCTCCTATGTAGGAGTGCATAGGCTTGAGAAAAATGAGATATAGACATAGCACAGGAAGGTCTAAGAAGAAGGGGCAGATTATTGAATATGCCCTTATGCCTCTGTATATTGATACAAAATTAGTAGTTCATTTGGCTAAAGTGGTATTGACCATTGTTTATTGTGCAAAAATAAGATTGAATTGGATTACATCGGTATTGATCTTTGTATATTGATACAAAATTAAGATTATAGTTGGCCACAATGGTATTGACCCTTGTATATGGACGTAATATTAAGATTGTATTTGGCTACATAGGCATTGATCTTTGTATATTGATACATAATTAAGAGTATATTTAACCACAATTGAATAGATCTTTGTATATTGATACAAAATTAAAGGTAATGCTTCCTAATGGTATCATACCTAGAGATAATTAAAAATAAAATGTGAAGCTCTGACCTCTTGATACCAACCGTCTAAAACGGTCTAGGATAGTTAAGTAAAACAAACTCCTAGTCATGCAAACATGTCACTTTGTTAGCTACTATGACAGTCTATCACAGATATTCTCTAAACTACCCAGTAATCAAGTTGCTAAGAGACAAGCAACATTTGCTTATCTAAATACAAGAGATGATAGGGCATCTTCAAAAACCCCAAGAGATCTGCAGAATATGGCATTTAAAGATGTTATCTTAAATTAAGATTTTCTTTTTTTTTTTGATATTGAGACATATCAGCACCTGACAGCACCCCCTATTCTACTCCAAGTAGAAGATAAGCATCAAAGAACCTCCACTGTAAGATGGTTGAATTAGTGGCAAGCCTATCTCTTGGCATGAAAAAACCCCTTGCACCAACTGCAGACAGACTGCTGTCCAAAAAGGACAAAACTTGGTAGCAGGGAAGTCGACAGCCTAACTCTGCCAAGACAGGGTAGGTAAGTCCTTCATATCCTGGCTCTACAACAAATGTCTGTCAGAGAAACAGGACCCAAAGGCTGAACACTTATGCAGGAATGTATGGAGAGAAAAAACTGTCCAGGCAGTCATTGGTATGTCCTTTCTTAGTTTTGGAAGCTGCAGGCCCTGCACTTCCTATATAAGCAGATATATTTATCCCTCTCAGGACTCTGAGGTGGTTGAAGAATAGACAGCTAGAGTCTCATAGTTAAATTTTGAGTTGTTTAGGAATCAAGAGGGTGTTATAGATCTAAGAAGATACTCGTATAAGTGTGTTGCAAGTTAGTATGTATGTTGAGTCAGATATAGACCTTTAAACCCATGGAGATGGTTAGATAGTAGAATGTTAAAGTCAGGGGCCAAATATGTATAAACTGGACATTGGGAAGGTATACTGTGCCATTTAACTCTCATAAATTTGGCATACTTATATCTGTTGTTTTGTATAATACTTACTGTTATAAGAGAAGGAACCATCTGTTGGACTGAAAGGGGAAACTTCTGGGGGGAAGAGGGTGGAAGGGCGGGATAGGAAGGGGGAATAGGGAAGGGTTTGTGACTGAGATGTAACTTGAAGAAAAAGAAATAAAGTATTTTAAAAAAAAAAGAAAAGAAAGAAAAAGAACTAGGCATGGTGATGCATGCCTGTAATCCCAGCACTCAGGAGACAGAGGCAGGTAGGTGGATTTCTGTGAGTTCGAGGCCAGCCTGGTCTACAAAGAGAGTCCAGGACAGCCAGGGCTCTGTTACAGAGAAAAACCCTGTCTTGAAAAACCAAAAGACGAAAAGAAAAAAAAAAGGAAAAGAAAAAGAAAAAGAGGAGTTTGTTTTGTGTGGGACAATTTACTCTTGGATTAGGGCCACAGTGACACTCCACTGGAGAAAACCTGTTTTTCCTTGTCCAGCAGGTTTTAATTGCTAATAGCTTCTTGGTTTGGGGTGGAACTTTGTGTCCACTTCCATCCTCAGTGATGGTGTTTTGCCTGGCTTTAATTTGTACAGATCTTGTGCATGTTGTCAAAGTCTCTGGGTTCACATGAGCGTCAGCCTTCTTGCATCTAGAAGATGCTGTTTCCTTGAAGTCAGCCCTCACCTCTGGCTCTTGCATCTTTCCGTCTTCTCACCTGCATAGGTCCGTGAGCTATAAGAAGAGGGGTCTGATACTCATCCATTTAGGGCTTATCTCATTTGGGGCTCAGTGTTCCAAAGTCTCTCACTATCTTTACATTAATGAATTATATTGTTAATGACCACTATGAATAAGAAGGGCCTCACTTAACTTTTTTTAAAATGTTACTTACTTTTGAAATCTAATAGTCAAACTCCCCTGGGTCCTATAACAAAGGGTCACTTTTGGTATAGCTGGTTAGAATATAATCTATCATTAATAAAAGTTTGATATGTTTAGCTTTTTAATTCTGGGAACTACAACAGGGGATATATTTATTAAATCTATATAATGAACTTCTTTGCAACTTATAAATAGAAGCAAACTACATGTGATACAAATCTAGACTAATGATTTCTACATTTTGAATATAAATCTGTTGATAATGTTCATCTAATTTATCCTATATGAGTATAAATTAGATGAAAATGTATTATCAATTAAGAGCATTTACTAAGTAATTATTTTTTAAAAAACCTAGTAGGGGCACTGAGCATAATTTGTCACATACCTGAAACACTATCACTTGGGAAGCTGAGCAGAGACATTCAGGAGTCCAAGGCCATCCTGGAGCACAAACAAACAAAACAAAATCATCTAGTAGGTTTAGTAAAAGGCATGCTGGCATCTCAGAAGAGAAATGAGCTTACGTTCAGAGAGCTGATAATACAAGTGGTGATGCACTGTGACCAGCACAGCCTGGCACCTTGACCTGACTAAAGACATCGAGGGAATGAACA
>CAJQZJ010024876.1:0-10040 GCA_907164525.1 Lophiomys imhausi | reverse complement strand
AAAAAGCAAATCTCTTACAATCATCAGGATGGAGTTTTATTGTAAAGAAACAGTCCTGTAGATCTATGACTATGATATGAAATCCTTTTGGGATTGCCACAGGAGAAGGGAGTCCTGGTTGCAATGCTCCCAAATCCTCTATGGTGGCATTTACTGCCCTCAAATCTTGTAACAATCTCCATTTACCTGATTTCTTTTTTATGACAAATATAGGAGTATTCCAAGGACTACTGCTTTCTGTCAAATGTCCTTGTTTGACTTGCTCATCCACTATGTCCTGTATGGCTTTTATCTTTTTTTCAGTTAGGGGCCATTGATTAAGCCACACAGGCTCAGGTGATTTCCATGGTATCCGTTCTGCATATAACTCTTTCTCAGCTTCAATGGCCCCTATTAAAAATTGTTATTCTCATTAGTAGTTAGACTCAAGTGTAGATCCTGCATTAAGTCTCTTCCCCACAAGGAGAATGGCAATGAGGGAATGACATAAGGCTGTACATGTCCTGTAGTCTGTTCATGCCTCCAAGGGATCATCCCTGAACTTTTAGCCACATTGGAGGCCATTCCCAAACCTACCAAGGTTGACTCTGTACGAGTGACTGGCCAGGATGAGGGCCAATCTTTTCCTGCAATGCAGGTCTTATCAGCTCCTGTATCCAACAATCCCTTAATAGGCTTTCCTTGCAGATATATGACCAAAAACGGCCTCTCCTTAGTTATTTTCTGGGTCCATGTTACTATATTCGTGGACCCAAACTGTCCTTCCCTATCTTGTTGTAGGATCGGGTTGGGCATGTTTAAATAAGGCAGCAGGAGCAACTGTGCAATCCTCTGCTGTTGCCTTATGATCACAGTGTCCTTCAAAGCACGGACCATAATTTTTATTGACTCCTTTGTATCAGAATCTAGGATTCCAGGAATTACTTCTAAGCCTAGGGAAACATTAGAGCTTCTCCCCAAGATAAGTCCTACTATATTTTGAGGGAGTTCCCCTTTTACTTTTGTCTCAACCAAGACAATCCCATCCATATAGGAAATAATGTAATCTTGACCAGCAGCCAAGTCTAGACCAGCACTTCCTGGTGTAGCTCGAGGCAAATTATGTACTGTGAATTCTGGTGCCTCAGGATCTATTTTTATCCCGGGTTGTTTCTCTTCCTCTCTTGGAGTGGGGCTAAGAGGCGGCCCCTGTTCTAGTTTTTTGACTCATTCCCATTTAATGGGGTCCCATCCTTGTGGAACTTAGATTTACATTCATTTTTCCAGTGCCTCCCTTTATTACATCTCGGGCACATTCCTGGCGTGGCATTCCTTTCCTGTGGGTTCTTATTTTGACCCTTATTAGGGCAAGCGTTTCTCATATGTCCTGTTTTACCGCAAGCAAAGCATGTAAGGCCCTTATCATTTTTGCCTCCGTAAGTAGACTTTATAAACTTGGAGACAGGCTGCCCTTGCATTGCGGCGGCATATGCCATCCCTTGGATTACGGCAGGCGATGCATCAGCACAAGCTTTAATATAATCTTGTAAAGAGCCCGATTTTCTAATTGGCCGAATTAAATCTTTGCAAAATGAATTAGCATTTTCCCATGCCAATTGTTTAAGCAAAAGGGAAGTTCCCTCACTCTGAGGGAGCATCCTATTAATAGCTTCCTCCAATCTTGAAATAAATGTTGGATAAGGCTCCTCTAACTGTTGCTGAATACCAGCAAGGGCTGTCCCTGAACTCCCAGGAGGGGGGATAGCTCTCCATGCCAGGACTGCATTAGTAGTTACTTCCTTTAGCACGACCTTAGGGATTTTCAATTGAGCTGTCATGTCTAAATAATCACCTAATCCTAGGAGCATATCTAGGCTAGGGCCTCGCCTTCTCCTGCCACCTCCAGTCTGGTACCCTTCCCTCAAAGCCGTGTTCTTGCATCTCTCTTCATATTCTGTTCTCCAAATAATGAAGTCTCCAGGGCTGAGCACAGACCTTGCAGTCTGCCTCCAGTCTCCAGGAGTCATCCATTGACTTGCTACCAGGTCCACCAGCTGCAATGTAAAAGGTGCTGATGGTCCTGAGGCTCTCACAGCCGCTTGTAGCTCTTTAAGAGTTTTGAGAGATAGAGGCTCCCATCGGGGGTCCTCATCCTCAAAATCTGATTCTACTATGGGAAAGGAGAATGATAAATCTCCTGCCCTCCTGGCTTCCTGCACTGCAGCCTGGAAGCCTACAGGAGGCAATAACCTCCTCCTAGGTTTAGGCTGAGGCTTCCGTGGAGGGGCAGCAGGGAGGACAAATCCAGGATCTCTTAGAGGGGGAATATCATGATCCCACTCCTCAGGATAATGTTCTTTCTCATATCTTCTAGCTGTTTCCTCAATATCGTCCCAATCTGGGTCCTCATTGTCCTCAGGACAAGTCCTAGGGACTGACCCACACCCAGGCTTCTGTGCATCCAAGGGACATGTTTCCTCATTTATAGAGCTCACTTCCTCAGCTAACAGTTCTAAATCTGTCTTGTCTGTGAGAGCATCTCTAATCTGCAGCCACATAGGGAACGTCTGCCTAGGCACTGGCTCATCAGAATGTAATGAGGCATATTTCTTTAAGTCTTTTCCTAGCCTTTTCCAATCTGTCAAGGAGAGCGTTCCCTCCTGGGGGAACCAGGGAGCGGCCTTCATCATATAATCATAAAACTCGCCTGCAGCCCCTTCTGAGACTCGCAGGCCTCGCTCTGCCAGCATATGCCTTAATATTGAGAGAAACATACGCTTCCCTTTTGAGCTTGTCAGGCCCATGATGCAAATGATTCCCTGCTCTTAACCAACCTCCTGTTGGCGGATCTGCAGTATCCTCAGCAGGAGCCTATCCGTCCCTGAAATAGAGAAAAGCTCACCTGTCTTCCGGTCCCTGTTCGGGCGCCACCTGCTGCCGACCACAGTGGGCGGGGGTCGTAGCTTTCCGATCCAAGGCTCGAGAAGATTTCCAGGTAGGGGCGGATTTGGCGTGACAGACAACACGACACACAAGAGGTTCTGTGTTGCTGCAAAGTTTTACTTTTTCAAAGCAGAATTTATACAGTAAAACCAGGAACCATAAGATTGGTCATCAGCCAAAAGGCAGAAACAGAATTTTACCAAGAATAGGATATGTACATTCAAGATGTTTTTGTTTTTAACTAGATGATTATTGCAGTGACCCGGAGCTGACCGGCTGGCACTAGCTAGTGGTCATCTGTGACAGATAACCACAAAGTTTAGTGTAAAACTTTAACAATGGGGGGAGGTGGCAATCTATCATACCAGGGATCTCCTTCGAGACCTCGCTGAACAGCATTAACTCCTTTGTAAACTGGCTGGGCCCAGTCCCAGCCCCACTTTCTTAACTGCTCCTGGCACCAAGGCTGTCTTTTGTGTTTGCTGACTGCATTCAGCACCTGGCTGAGTAAGTTCTCTTTTTCTGACTCAGTGAGAGTGCACCAAGGAGGTCGAGTACGCTTTATTCTTTCCCATTGTCCCAGCCTTTGGTAGGGAGTAATTTTGCCATTGTGCTGTACCCACCTAACCATGTCCCTATCATAGACTCCTGTATAGGGCAACATTGGAGGAGAGGTGGTTGGTGCAGGCCATGGCTCAGGGCCAGGCTGTGGGTTCACAGGAGGGACAAACCATTTCCCTTTGATCCGATATGCAGGCCTAGTTCCTCCATCAATCAGTTTCATGGGAACACCAGGTACATAGAATTTATTGTTTTTGTTTTCTATGCTTCGCCAAACCCTATGAACTCTATTCCTTAGCTCTAATTCCTTTTCCTGCAATTGGCCAAGGGCCTCATGTACCAGCAAACTAGAATCATTTTGTATCAAATGTATTAACTCCTGAATAGGCTCATTCACATAAGAGTCATTTAAAGACATATTTCGAATTGCCTCGCCGAGCTCCAACTCAATGATCTGTATTTTCTCTGAAACTTGGGAATTTTTAGGGATATCTAATTTCTCTTTCTCTTGAAGTGTACTCAGCGCCATCAGCTCTGGGGCAGCTACCACATTTTTCCCCGCGTCCTTGTCACGCATTCCAATTCTAGGAACTCCTGTGTAAATGATAAGATATAGCAAGCAGCCAAAAGTGAAACCAAGTCCACCGAACATCCCCAACCGCTTTGGCTCCCCGGGGGACCTGAATATTCGCCTCCACAAATCTCCAGGCCTCAGCCCATCACCCCATTTGGCCAGTGGGTCATCCCTCAAGGCTTACATAAGCCCCGAGGCACCACCCGGCCGTACAACACGCATGTTTGTCACACAGCGGTCGTAGCCTGCACTGCTGGCGAGGCGGGTGTGGCAGTTCCCGGTTTTTTGTTTTTTAGACGAACTTCCTCAAGGTCCCTCCGAGTTACCGCAACAGTCTTGAGGATTATTCTGAAAAGACATGGAAACACCAAGAATATGGTCAAAAGCGTAACAAGGGCAACGGCTGCAATGAGGATATAGTGCCACCAGTCCAGAGGATTGAGCGCCGAAAGGTTGTCATACAGTTGTTGAGCTAAGGTTTCAAAACCATAGTTATTGAGCTGAGCCTGGCTCGCTTCCGAAATATGTTCCTGTAAGGCTTGTAGATCATGAGTTAAATCATTCTTTCCAAATTCCTAGTAAATGAGACCGTGTTTTATTCCAATCCTTTGAGCCATTATACTTAGCAGGAGTTACACATATATATTTGTAAGAAGCATGACATTTAGTTGCCATACGTACTTTTAAGTTTGTCACATCCTGTCCTAATGATAAAACCACATCCTCTAAGGTATTAAGCTTAGCTTCTAATTTCCTATCTATAATTTGTTGTTCAGCTAAAATAAGGGAAACATTTTTATGTATCTCATTTACAAAATTAGCAGTTTGTACATTTTTAACCAGAGCAGCAGTTGATACGGCAAATGAGGTAAGGATAGCAATGAGCGCGGTTATGCCTAATATCAAGGAAGCAACAAAACGCTTAGGGCGTAATAGTTCATTTAATCTCTTAACTACTTCCAATCCTGTATCTTCATACCATGGTTCCTGGCCTAAATCTACAGGAAGCATAACAAAAGCAGGCCGCTTTACTATCATCATAACATCAAAATCCTTTTGAAGAGAGTTAGAGATACAGTTAGTAAGAATGTAAGCTGAACATTTAATATTAAAAGATTTCTTTGAGATTTTACTAATATTAAGGAAGGCATGTCTAGCCATCAGAAGACCATAAGGATATCCTACACAAGCTGTCGCTAGTAATGCTTTTGAAGCAGTAGCTTTTGGTTTCTTCCATAGGATCATGTCTGTTGCAGCAGGCAGCCTAAACAAATCTGGTTGTATTCTTGTAAAATTTACATTTTCCTTAATCACCCAAACGGGTTTTACAAAGCCAGCAGTAAAATATCTATGAATCTTATTTATGCCTGGCTGATAGTTATTAAATCTTTTAGTATTAGTTTTATTTTTAAAGTAATTGGCATAGTCAAAAGTAGGAGAGGAAACAGAGAAATCCCAAATCTGTTTCAAGGTATTTGTAATAGTAAAAGGGATCCCATTTTCCTTGAATCCACAAGTAAGCCAATTAGGTAATTGATTATCATATATCCATTGATTATCTTGATTCTTATATTTCCTTAGACAATCAGTATAAGGGAGTTTCTCACCCTTTTGTACTGTCTCATTGGTATTATACCAACCTAAAGTTTTAATTTGTAATTCCCAAACTAACCTGTTGGAAGACTTTTTTCTAATAGATTCTGGAGCATCAGTAACAAAGGTTCGATAGGATACTGGTAGGCAGCCAGGTATTGAGGAACCTTTTAAACTGAAACAAATGGGGGCAGAGTCTGCCTCTCCCTCATAGCTAATTACTGTAGAATGTTGTTCACTCAAGGCAAAGATTGGAGATCCTCCAAGATAATCAGTAACATTAGTCATGACCTTAATATGTTCCTTTTCTTGCCAAGTAACAGGATGTAAGAAAGGGGGTTTTGGGATATAAGCCCAATATAAATCACCTTGAGCTGGAGCTGTGGAAAGTAGAAGCAGGCATGTAAGAAATAGATTAACCAGAGTTAGGGGTTTTCCCCCACTGTGCACCAGGCTCTCAGCCTTCAGGGTGAGTAGTTGTAGTTGTTTCCGCGTTGGCAGCGGTACCTCCTCTTTTTGTGAGGGGGTCATGGTACAGCGGAGAAGTCGTTTTTTGAGAATCTTTATCTTTTTCCTGTAGCGATTCTTGTGTCGCTGCCGGCCTGATGAGCCTGTCTGGGATCCAGATGGGGGCGTCTGTATCCTGCGGAAAGACACAAGCATATCCCCTGCCTGACATAATAAGAGGGTCTGGGCCTTTTTAGACACCTGTCAGCAGGTCTTTTCACCTTACTAAAGGTTTTTCCTGCCCTTCATCAGCGTCCCAGTGTATTTTTATTCTGGACTTTTTTTTATCATTTTTATTGAGGTAGTTTAGCACGAAGAGGCAGTGAGTGAGTAGATGATGAGGAGATAAATACTTATGGGCTTCTCTGAGTTTTTTAAGATAAATTTTTAGCTCCTGATGAGCTCTTTCTACAATGGCCTGTCCCTGGGGATTGTAAGGTATTAAAATATCATCCATATAATGGATAATATAAGCTTCAGGGAATTCCCCTCTAATGGGTGCCACTGCCATATCCACAAACTTTTGACACAGGGTAGGGCTGTTTTTCATTCCCTGTGGCAAAACTTTTCACTCATAACGTTTGTAGGGCTGTTTGTGATTGGAAGAGGGAATGGAAAAAGCAAATCTCTTACAATCATCAGGATGGAGTTTTATTGTAAAGAAACAGTCCTGTAGATCTATGACTATGATATGAAATCCTTTTGGGATTGCCACAGGAGAAGGGAGTCCTGGTTGCAATGCTCCCAAATCCTCTATGGTGGCATTTACTGCCCTCAAATCTTGTAACAATCTCCATTTACCTGATTTCTTTTTTATGACAAATATAGGAGTATTCCAAGGACTACTGCTTTCTGTCAAATGTCCTTGTTTGACTTGCTCATCCACTATGTCCTGTATGGCTTTTATCTTTTTTTCAGTTAGGGGCCATTGATTAAGCCACACAGGCTCAGGTGATTTCCATGGTATCCGTTCTGCATATAACTCTTTCTCAGCTTCAATGGCCCCTATTAAAAATTGTTATTCTCATTAGTAGTTAGACTCAAGTGTAGATCCTGCATTAAGTCTCTTCCCCACAAGGAGAATGGCAATGAGGGAATGACATAAGGCTGTACATGTCCTGTAGTCTGTTCATGCCTCCAAGGGATCATCCCTGAACTTTTAGCCACATTGGAGGCCATTCCCAAACCTACCAAGGTTGACTCTGTACGAGTGACTGGCCAGGATGAGGGCCAATCTTTTCCTGCAATGCAGGTCTTATCAGCTCCTGTATCCAACAATCCCTTAATAGGCTTTCCTTGCAGATATATGACCAAAAACGGCCTCTCCTTAGTTATTTTCTGGGTCCATGTTACTATATTCGTGGACCCAAACTGTCCTTCCCTATCTTGTTGTAGGATCGGGTTGGGCATGTTTAAATAAGGCAGCAGGAGCAACTGTGCAATCCTCTGCTGTTGCCTTATGATCACAGTGTCCTTCAAAGCACGGACCATAATTTTTATTGACTCCTTTGTATCAGAATCTAGGATTCCAGGAATTACTTCTAAGCCTAGGGAAACATTAGAGCTTCTCCCCAAGATAAGTCCTACTATATTTTGAGGGAGTTCCCCTTTTACTTTTGTCTCAACCAAGACAATCCCATCCATATAGGAAATAATGTAATCTTGACCAGCAGCCAAGTCTAGACCAGCACTTCCTGGTGTAGCTCGAGGCAAATTATGTACTGTGAATTCTGGTGCCTCAGGATCTATTTTTATCCCGGGTTGTTTCTCTTCCTCTCTTGGAGTGGGGCTAAGAGGCGGCCCCTGTTCTAGTTTTTTGACTCATTCCCATTTAATGGGGTCCCATCCTTGTGGAACTTAGATTTACATTCATTTTTCCAGTGCCTCCCTTTATTACATCTCGGGCACATTCCTGGCGTGGCATTCCTTTCCTGTGGGTTCTTATTTTGACCCTTATTAGGGCAAGCGTTTCTCATATGTCCTGTTTTACCGCAAGCAAAGCATGTAAGGCCCTTATCATTTTTGCCTCCGTAAGTAGACTTTATAAACTTGGAGACAGGCTGCCCTTGCATTGCGGCGGCATATGCCATCCCTTGGATTACGGCAGGCGATGCATCAGCACAAGCTTTAATATAATCTTGTAAAGAGCCCGATTTTCTAATTGGCCGAATTAAATCTTTGCAAAATGAATTAGCATTTTCCCATGCCAATTGTTTAAGCAAAAGGGAAGTTCCCTCACTCTGAGGGAGCATCCTATTAATAGCTTCCTCCAATCTTGAAATAAATGTTGGATAAGGCTCCTCTAACTGTTGCTGAATACCAGCAAGGGCTGTCCCTGAACTCCCAGGAGGGGGGATAGCTCTCCATGCCAGGACTGCATTAGTAGTTACTTCCTTTAGCACGACCTTAGGGATTTTCAATTGAGCTGTCATGTCTAAATAATCACCTAATCCTAGGAGCATATCTAGGCTAGGGCCTCGCCTTCTCCTGCCACCTCCAGTCTGGTACCCTTCCCTCAAAGCCGTGTTCTTGCATCTCTCTTCATATTCTGTTCTCCAAATAATGAAGTCTCCAGGGCTGAGCACAGACCTTGCAGTCTGCCTCCAGTCTCCAGGAGTCATCCATTGACTTGCTACCAGGTCCACCAGCTGCAATGTAAAAGGTGCTGATGGTCCTGAGGCTCTCACAGCCGCTTGTAGCTCTTTAAGAGTTTTGAGAGATAGAGGCTCCCATCGGGGGTCCTCATCCTCAAAATCTGATTCTACTATGGGAAAGGAGAATGATAAATCTCCTGCCCTCCTGGCTTCCTGCACTGCAGCCTGGAAGCCTACAGGAGGCAATAACCTCCTCCTAGGTTTAGGCTGAGGCTTCCGTGGAGGGGCAGCAGGGAGGACAAATCCAGGATCTCTTAGAGGGGGAATATCATGATCCCACTCCTCAGGATAATGTTCTTTCTCATATCTTCTAGCTGTTTCCTCAATATCGTCCCAATCTGGGTCCTCATTGTCCTCAGGACAAGTCCTAGGGACTGACCCACACCCAGGCTTCTGTGCATCCAAGGGACATGTTTCCTCATTTATAGAGCTCACTTCCTCAGCTAACAGTTCTAAATCTGTCTTGTCTGTGAGAGCATCTCTAATCTGCAGCCACATAGGGAACGTCTGCCTAGGCACTGGCTCATCAGAATGTAATGAGGCATATTTCTTTAAGTCTTTTCCTAGCCTTTTCCAATCTGTCAAGGAGAGCGTTCCCTCCTGGGGGAACCAGGGAGCGGCCTTCATCATATAATCATAAAACTCGCCTGCAGCCCCTTCTGAGACTCGCAGGCCTCGCTCTGCCAGCATATGCCTTAATATTGAGAGAAACATACGCTTCCCTTTTGAGCTTGTCAGGCCCATGATGCAAATGATTCCCTGCTCTTAACCAACCTCCTGTTGGCGGATCTGCAGTATCCTCAGCAGGAGCCTATCCGTCCCTGAAATAGAGAAAAGCTCACCTGTCTTCCGGTCCCTGTTCGGGCGCCACCTGCTGCCGACCACAGTGGGCGGGGGTCGTAGCTTTCCGATCCAAGGCTCGAGAAGATTTCCAGGTAGGGGCGGATTTGGCGTGACAGACAACACGACACACAAGAGGTTCTGTGTTGCTGCAAAGTTTTACTTTTTCAAAGCAGAATTTATACAGTAAAACCAGGAACCATAAGATTGGTCATCAGCCAAAAGGCAGAAACAGAATTTTACCAAGAATAGGATATGTACATTCAAGATGTTTTTGTTTTTAACTAGATGATTATTGCAGTGACCCGGAGCTGACCGGCTGGCACTAGCTAGTGGTCATCTGTGACAGATAACCACAAAGTTTAGTGTAAAACTTTAACAATGGGGGG
>CAJQZJ010024874.1:0-20080 GCA_907164525.1 Lophiomys imhausi | reverse complement strand
TTTTTCTACTAGTATATTTAGTGTGGCTGGCTTTATGTTAAGGTCTTTGATCCACTTGGATTTAAGTTTGGTACAAGGTGATAGGTATGGGTCTAATTTCATTCTTTTGCAAGTGGACATCCAGTTGGACCAGCACCATTTGTTGAAGATGCTGTCCTTCTTCCATTGTGCGTTTTTGGCTTCTTTGTCAAAGATTAGTTGGCCATAGGTGTGTGGGTCCATGTTTGGGTCTTCAATTCGATTCCATTGATCCACTGGTCTGTTTCTATACCAGTACCATGCTGTTTTTATTACTGTTGCTCTATAGTACAGCTTGAAATCTGGGATGGTGATACCTCCAGATGTTTTTCATTGTACAGGATTGATTTAGCTATTCTGGGCTTTTTGTTGTTCCATATGAAGTTGAGAATAGCTTTTTCCAGGTCTATAAAGAATTGTGTTGGTATTTTGATAGGAATTGCATTAAATCTATATATTGCTTTTGGTAGGATAGCCATTTTTATTATGTTGATCTTACCTATCCATGAGCATGGGAGATCTTTCCATCTTCTAAAGGCCTCTTCCATTTCTTTCTTCAGGGGCTTGAAGTTCTTGTTATATAGGTCCTTTACATGCTTGGTTAGAGTTACCCCCAGGTATTTTATGTTGTTTGTGGCTATTGTGAAGGGGGTTGTTTCCCTTATTTCTTTCTCGGTATATTTGTTTGTTGTATAAAGAAGGGCTTCTGATTTTTTTGAGTTAATTTTGTATCCAGCCCCCTTGATGAAGTTGTTTATCAGCTGTAGGATTTCTTTGGTGGAGTTTTTTGGGGTCGCTTATGTATACTAACATATCATCTGCGAATAGGGATAATTTGACTTCTTCATTTCCAATTTTTATCCCTTTGATCTCCTTTAGTTGTCTTATTGCTCTAGCAAGGATTTCAAGTACTATATTGAAGAGATATGGTGAAAGTGGACATCCTTGTCTTGTCCCTGAGTTTAGAGGAAATGCTTCAAGCTTCTCTCCATTTAATTTGATGTTGGCTACTGGCTTACTGTATATTGCCTTTATTATTTCTAGGTATGGTCCTTGTATGCCCGTTCTCTCCAGAACTTTTAGCATGAAGGGGTGTTGGATTTTGTCAAATGCTTTTTCTGCATCTAGCGAGATTATCATGTGGTTTTTTCCTTTCATCTTGTTTATGTGGTGAATTACATTGATAGACTTTCGTATATTGAACCATCCCTGCGTTCCAGGGATGAAGCCTACTTGATCATGGTGTATGATACTTTTGATGTGTTCTTGAATTCGGTTTGCTAGTATTTTATTAAGTATTTTTGCATCTATGTTCATGAGGGAGATTGGTCTGAAGTTCTCTTTCTTTGTTGGGTCTTTGTGTAGTTTAGGAATCAGAATGACAGTGGCCTCATAGAATTAGTTTGGCAGTGTTCTTTCTGTTTCTATGTGGTGGAAGAGTTTGAAAAGTAATGGTGTTAGTTCCTCTTTGAAGGTCCGGTAGAATTCCGTGCTAAAGCCATCTGGCCCTGGGGTTTTTTGGGTTGGGAGATTATTAATGACTGTTTCTATTTCCTTGGGTGTCATTGGGCTGTTTAAGCTGTTAATCTGATTTTGATTTAGTTTTAGTAGGTGGAATTTATCGAGGAAATTGTCCATTTCGCTTAGGTTTTCAAATTTAGTGGAATATAGATTTTTAAAGTAATGCCCGAATATTTTCTGGATCTCCTCAATGTCTGTTGTTATTTCTCCCTTTTCATTTCTGATTTTGTTGATTTGGATTCTTTCCCTTTGCCTTTTAGTTAATTTGGCTAGGGATCTGTCTATTTTGTTGATTTTCTCAAAGAACCAACTCTTGGTTTCATTGATTCTTTGTATAGTTCTTTTTGATTCTAAGCTGTTGATTTCAGCCCTAAGTTTGATGATTTCATGCCTTCTGCTCTTCTTGGGAGTGTTTGTTTCTTTTTTTTCCAATTCACCCAGCTTAGCTGTTAATTCACTAATATGAGCTGTCACAATTTTCTTTTTGAAAGCACTTAGTGCTATGAACTTTCCTCATAGCACAGCTTTCAATGTATCCCATAGGTTTGGGTATGTTTTGTCTTCATTGTCGTTGGATTTTAAGAAGTCTTTGATTTCCTTCTTTATTTCTTCCCTGACCCAGTGGTCATCCAGTAAGGAGCTGTTCAATTTCCATGTGTGTGTAGGCTTTCTGTTGATTCTTTTGCTGTTGAAGACCAGCTTTATTCCGTGGTGGTCTGATAAGATACAAGGTGTTATTTCAATTTTCTTGTATCTATTGAGACTCTCCTTTGACCAACTATGTGGTCGATTTTGGAGAAGGTTCCGTGGGGTGCTGAGAAAAAGGCGTACTCCTTTGTGTTTGGGTGAAACGTTCTGTAGATATCTGTTAGGTCCATTTGTTTCATGATCTCTGTTAGACTCAATATTTCTCTGTTTGTCTTCTGTCTTGATGATCTGTCCATTGTTGTGAGTGGGGTGTTGAAGTCTCCCACTACTAATGTGTTGTGATCGACGTGCGCTTTAAGTTTTAGAAGTGTTTCTTTTATGAAAGTAGGTGCCTTTGTATTTGGGGCATAGATGTTCATAATTGAGATTTCCTCTTGATGAATATTCCCCTTAATGAGTATATAGTGCCCTTCTTTGTCTTTCTTCATTAACTTCAGTTGGAAGTCTGTTTTGTTTGATATTAGGATGGCTACTCCAGCTTGCTTCCTGGGTCCATTTGCTTGGAAAACCTTTTCCCAGCCCTTTACTCTGAGGCAGTGTCTATCTTTCGTAGTTAGATGTGTCTCTTGTATACAGCATAAGGAAGGGTCTTGCTTGCGGATCCACTCTGTAAACCTATGTCTTTTTATTGGGGAGTTGAGTCCATTGATGTTGATGGATATTAGTGACCTGGGGTTGTTATTTCCCATTAGTTTGGTATAGGTGGTGGTCCTGTGCCTCTTTTGGTTTAGTTGCTGAGGGGTTTTCTATTCCCTTTGTTTTCTTGGGTGGAGTTTTCTTCTCTGGGTTGGGATTTTCCTTCTAGGATTTTCTGTAGGGCTGGGTTTTTGGGTAGATATTGTTTAAATTTGATTTTGCCATGGAATATCTTGTTTTCTCCATCTATGTTGATAGAGAGTTTTGCTGGGTAAAGTAGTCTGGCTGGGCACCTATGATCTCTCAGGACTTGTAGTATATCTGACCAGGCCCTTCTAGCTTTTAAAGTTTCTGAGGAGAAGTCAGGTGTAATTCTGATGGGTCTGCCATTGTATGTGACTTGACCTTTTTCTCTTACAGCTTTTAATATTCTTTCTTTGTTCTGTACATTTCGTGTTTCAATTATTATGTGGCGAGAGGAGTTTCTTTTATGGTCTAATCTGTTTGGTGTTCTGTAAGCCTGTTGGATTTTTATTGGCATCTCTTTCTTTCAGGTTTGGGAAGTTTTCCTTTATGATTTTGTTGAAGCTATTTCCTGGACCTTGGAGTCGGGAGTCCTCTCTTTCCTCTATACCTATAATTCTTAGGTTCCGTCTTTTCATTGAGTCCTTGATTTCTTGGATGTTGTGGGTGAGAGATTTTTTAGCCTTCTCATTTTCTTTGGGTGTTGTACTGATTTCTTCCACTGAATCTTCCATGCCTGAGATCCTGTCTTCCATCTCTTGCATCCTATTGTTGATACTCACATCCGTAGTTCCTGTTCTCTTTCCTTGGTTCTCCACTTCCTCTTTTAACTCTGACTGTGTTTTCTTTATTGTTTCTATTTCTATTTTCATGTCTTGTATGGTTTTGTTCGTTTTGTACATTTCCTTCTCCAGCTTGCTTGTTTTTGTATGAAAATCTTTCATTGCTTTTTCCTTTTCCTGTTCAAGCTCTGTCACCTTGGCTTGGAGCTCTTTAATGGTGTTGTTCCTTGTTTTGACTTGTAGAATTGTGGCTTCTTTGAATTCCTTCATAGATTTAAGTTCTTCTTGCAGGGACTTTATCACTTTCCATAATGAAGAATTGTCAACGTTTTCATGTGTTTCTGTTAGTGTGAGGTCATCCGAATTGGATGAGCTAGGATAATTCTGCTTTGTTGGTGTCATATTTCCTTGATTTCTATTTTTTTTTTGACCTGTGGCCATTGGATGTGTTTAGCTGTCTGTTTTCTGTGCTTGGAACCACAGTGGATGATTTGGTGCAGGGGACGAGTTACTTGGCTATCTGTCGTTGCTTACAGGGAGATTTCAGGGTCACTGTGATTTTAATCGCCTGTGTCACTGTGAGCTGGTGCAGCCTATTCCCAGGTTGTGAGTAATGGACCGGGATTGTTTCACTGCTCCCAATTCAGACTTCTCTATGTTGCACTCCGAGTTTTCAGCCTGTAATGGTTCTGATGGTATGGACCTGTTTGCCCAGGCACAGATTCTGTGGGCTTTGTTTGTCGTCACGGAGGCTGACAAGGTCTGGCTCCGCACCTAATATGTCTGGATTTTCCAGAATACAGCTATGGTCCCGATTTCTGGTTTCTCACTAGGCTTCTCGCCACAGGCCTGGCCTGTGTGCGTGATTCCCTCCCTGTCTGCGCAGCCGCGGGTCCCCCTCCCTGGCTGCTCGGCCGTGGGTGCACCGAGCCCCAGATCCTCCGGCCGCCTGAGTGATCTTCTTGCCCCAGCAGCTCAGCCGTGGGTGCGCAGATCCCTGGCCCCACCCACGCCTGGCTCTCTCCCCAGTTGACCTGTCGTGGGTTTGCGGGGATTTGGCCCTGCTAGCCGGGCTCCCTCCCCGGCTGCGCTGCCGTGAGTGCGCGGGATTCAGCCCCTCCCGCCCACCTTTGTGTTCCCAGCTTCCCGCGCTCTCTCGGAACCTCCCGCCCTCGGCTTCACGAGCGGCTGGGGACCACCCGCTGAGCTTCCTGTTTGTTCCTTGCTAAGACTTCCACTATCTCGCAAAGTTTTTTAAGTGGGTATAAGTTCTACCTGAGGTGTGGGGAGTCCAATAGGCTAGTGAACTATCGCCAAGTGGCCTCTGATTCTGCCTGCTGTGAGTTGGGGTCGATCTTTCCAGGCGCCTCTCCAAATGGGAGTTCCCGAATCCCGGGTTTAGTGGCTTCCGTGTCTGCGAGAGATGGGGGAAGAGCCTTACCCTGGGACTTTTAACAGTCCCTTGGGATCTGTGAGTGTTCCCGGGAGGGTCTAGCCCCTCCGGTTTTTGCACAGTGCCCAATAACTCCGTGTTTTTTATGGCTCTTTTTTCCCCGCGTTCAAAATGCGTCAGTGTAGGTCACTGCCATCTTGGCCCCCCTGTTCTCTAACTTTCATATCTGCAAGAGTGGACAAATACCGCCAGTGTTGTGGAAGAGAGTACAGGGGCTACGAGCAAGGTATTTTGCAGTGACTGGAACATTGCAAACACCATACGATTATTACAGGAAAACTTCTAGAGTTCTGTTCAGTATTTAGCTAGTTTCCCCACTTCTAGGTTGTTGTTATTATTATTATTATCATGTGTGTGCACGATGTATGAGTGAATGTGCGTGCATATGTGTGGAGATCAGAGGATGGCATTTTGAAGCCAGGTCTCTCTTTCTACCTCTTAGTGGGTTCAGGAGTTCAAATACATATCACTAGGCTTGCACAGCAAATACCTTTTCTTGCTGAGTCATCTTACAGAGCCTAGTTTATCCATTTTTTGTAAGTATAATTATTATTCTGATAAATACTCATTTGTAACATCTTTGAAAACATTTCTAGTTATTTTCTTAAAATAAGCTCATAGGAAACATTTTGTTGAGGAGCTACATATAGCTCTGAAGCCTTTGGTTTCTACTTACAAATTGACTAGGAAGAAAGCTTTTCCCACTTCCCCTAGTGGAGATACCTGCATTGAAAATGCTATCTGTGTGTATCCCAGTTTGCTGAGCGTAAAGAATGGGGAGATGGCATTTCAACATTGCTTTAATTCACATTCACTTGCCTAGGGCTCTTTGCTTGATTAGTGTCCTCCTCTCCAATCTCTGCTAATCCTAGTCCCACCTGCCAGCCATTTCCCCTCACTTGGGCAGCTCTCCTGCTTGCCTCACAGGAGGATGAGAGATCACTCATTTCTCTCACCATTTATCATGTGGAACCCTTACCTGATGTATTCCACTTTGTCATTTTCCCTCTGAAAATATGGCGCCAGAATTGAGCATAATATTCCATGTGTGGTCAGACCAGCTGCTGTTTGTGCCAAGGAATAAGATGGTTCAATTATAATGTGTTTTCTTTTGAGAATCCATTAGCATGCAGTTTGCTTTGAGCTTCTATTGAATCTTGGAGTGATTTAGTGAGAATTTAGGCCACAGGAGCTTTTGTCTAAAAAAAAAATGACTTTTAAAAATTGTATTTAAAATGACTTGTTCTTTTCTTCCTCTTTAATGGTGCTGTTATGACCACACATATGGCGGGCCTGGTTGCATAGCTGTGTCAACACAGTCATGGGTCACAGAGGCTGTGTTAGCATCTTCTACTCTGCATCCTAAACACAGCTGAAGAGACATGGGTTCTTTCTCTGTGGAATGAGGTGGGGAGATCTGATTATGAAGGATTTTGTGTAGCTGATGAGCAACCTCAGAAAGGGAGAGAGGCGTCCATTTAATGATTTCCTGGTGGCTTGTCTGGTTCATGAAGGAGACATTCTCATCCCTGCTGCTCTGTTCCCTCACCATATGTGTCCTTGGTGGACATTACCATCTTGAGTTCATTCATTTCATTGCCTGAAAAACCTAAAGAAAGAGATGGAGGTCTTGTAAAAAATTTAGAGAGGAGATAGGTGTTAGATGTTTAAAATGTGAAGGTGACTCACAGATTCCATATATTTTATATCACTCATTCCAAAGTATTGGGGTACAATGACCTTTGAAGAGACATTAGGGACTCAGTGAGTCTGTCAGACCTGAGAACTCTGGCTGTTGAATTTGAGTGTTATTATTGGAGCTGGGTGACAGGAGAGATAGAATATCGGGCCTAGAGGGGACTAGTGGGGAGGGAGGGATCATAAACACAGTGAAATTCCACTTACTAACTAGACTTCTAATTTGATTTGGAGGACTATGATTTGAAGAGCCTTCAGCCTTGGAAGCAGCGATGGAAGACCAATGGAACCCAGAGGGATCTGATATTTACGGAAGTAGTGAAGTGAGGACATTTGGGGGGAGATTTGCTTGCACTGGGTTCTGCATTGGCAGCCATCCGGTAATCACGTGTTCTGTTGTCTTAAAGCTATTGAGTCATCTGGTGGCTTTGGAACTCCAGGAGATCCTTGTCAATAGGCATGAATGTGGATCAATCTAGGTCAAAGTGTTTGTGGGACAGGAGAAGGACGAGGAAGGAGTAAAGATGCAGAATTGGGATATAATTTAGCCCAGGATCAAATTCACGAACTGAAGTCTGCTGGAGTAATTAGACAATTATTCAGAGTAACTCTTCAATAATAAGACATAATTTGAGATCTCTAACCAATTATCAGTGGAAAGTATAAATCCAAATACTCATTTGTAACTGTGAACAAAAATATTTTAGAATATTTTTAGGGACCCCTCCTCCCTACTAATTTTAATTTGCATGAAATGTTCTGCCCATCAACTCCTTGCCTGGAATTAAATTTCCCATCCTTCCAATTTTCTAATGGACACACACTTCCAAGTCTGTTGCTGGAAGAATGCTTTTCCACCCAAACCCTGCCACTTTTGTCATCAGTTACAGATGTCACTTTGTCTGTGGAATTTGGCAAACATCAGATCTATCCTTCTCTAGCCACAGAGTCTGAGACAGTAAAACGGCTCTTCCATCATGTTGGATTATTCTGATTTTGCAAATTCACAGACCCAAAATACCTGGTTTCATGAAAGAACCAAGGAAGATTAGTACTGTGTGCATCATTGCCTGATGTCAACACCACAGCCCTTGTGACTCCTACTGTTCAAGAAGAAGCTCTGTAACACACTGTATCTTCCTAAGACAGGTCTGCTTGGAGATGCGCACCCTGGTGTTGGGTTTGCCAGAACACTTTTAAAAGGAGCTAGCTTCCCTGCTGAACAGGGGTGTTAATTTTTCATGAATTTATGCTGTGATGAGGAGCATGAAAAGGATGAGAGAAAGCTTCAGGAAAAGAGTGAAGCAAAATAAAAGGAACCTTTCCCTGGCTCCAGACAGAAAAATGGAGACTTGAAATTTTGCTTGTTAGCAGACTGACATTAAATACAGAACTGTTTGATGAAATTAACTTTTTTGGTGTGCATTTTGTGGAAGAGGATGGAAGACTGCCAATTCAGAAGCCATCTGGAGATGGTGAAGATCATACTTTCACTTTGTTAGGTGAGTTACAGATAGAATTGCCTAGTCAAGGGAGGAGCCTGCCACAACCAAGAGACATTACTGGTCACCTGGACCTCTGACTTCCTATCCAATGAACTAGGGAATTATAAAGTCTTTCCCTATTTTAATGTTACCTGAAGATATACCAAGACATTTAGAATCATATTTTTTTTCACGGTGAATTTACATTCGAGATGCTACTTTCCAATAAAAAACTATATTAATATTCAGTTTATTTCTGTCTATTGATCTCTGATCATAAGTAATAAGATTTTAATTTTTGGTCTGTGTTTCTTGTTTCAGACACAGAGACAGCACTTTGCTCCAAAAGAGACAGAGTCTTGTTAGATATTTTTTATGTCAATTAGCTGGTCTTGGCTGGATATCTGTAGGTATCTATCTATGCAGCACTACTTTTTTTGCAGCCTTATTTTTTTGCTCCTTTTTCTTTCTTTCCTTTTCTTTTTTTTTGAACATGGAGTAAACAGAGTTGAATCAGCCATGCCCCTCTATTTGTGCTAAGTCATTCTTGCTGTTGTTGACACTGAAGGATGGCGGGGAGCATCACTGATGTTTCCCAGTGACCTTGCTTCTTGGTCCATGTGTGCCTGTGCCATCCTCTTCCCTCATGTGTGGCCCAGGCCTAGTGACTTGCTTCTGGTAAGCTAACTGTGGCAAGTATAAGAATATCTTCCAATTTGCACACCCTCTTTCCCACTCTGTCACTCACTCTGAGGAAATCAAGCTAGGAGGCTGTGAGGTTTCTGAAAAAGACATGATGGCAAAGGCTTTGGAAGGAGGCTTCTAACACCCTGTTGCTGAGCCTTCTGATGAGACCATAACCCCATCAGATGAGAACATGAGTAAGAAGCTAAGCCATACGTAATTCCTAACCCAGTGAACTCTGAGATAACCAGTGTTTATTGTCCCCAAGCAACACTATTTGGAGCAATATGTTATGTAACAGTAACTAATATGAGTGCCCACTATTTAAAATGTTTTATTTTCATTTTGTGTGTATGGTGCCTTGCCTGCCTGTATGTCTATGTACCACTTTATGTACCCGGTATCTGCATAGACCAAAACAATGCATCAGTTTCCCAATGAAGTTACAGAGAGATATGAGTACCCAGTTGGGTCCCTGGATTGGAACCAGAATGCTGTGGAAAACCATGGTTCTTAACTGCTGAACCATCTCTCTAGCTGCAGATAGGATTTAGATTTTTAAAATTATGTATGTCTTTGTTCCCTGACTGTATGTGAACTGCTGGGAAATTTTTGTTTTTTTGTGATTGTATTCTTTACTTACATAAATAGCACCATGATATATTTTTCATTCCAGTTTTTTAACTTTTGTTTTTTCATGCCATGTTTCTGAAATGTATTGAAATGACTGATTCAAATACAGTTCACTACTTCTGATTACTGCATAGTTCACTAGAGACATTTTTTCTTCTGTGTTCCATGTATTTGCTCTCCAAATAGCACTATCATAAAACAATAATGAGATGGACTCAACAAAAGTCTCTTAGATAAGTTTATGTGCATACCTAGAAGTTGAGATTAGTGGGTCAGTGATGGGTAGTTAAGGATGTTCTTAGCATCCAGTTTAAAAATGGCCTCAGTCATAAGAACCCAAATAATCTTATGTTATAGGGGTTGTAGAGTATACATCAGTGGTTCTAAACCTTCCTGAAGCTGCTACCCTTTAACACAGTTACTTATATTGTGGTGACCCCCCAACCATAAAATTATTTTGTTGCTACTTCATGACTGTAGCTTTGCTACTGTTATGAATTATAATATAAATGTCTGATACAAGATATTTCATCTGCAACCCCCAAAGGGTTCTTTACCTACAGGTTGAGAACCACTGGTGTACATGATAGACTCTTTATGGCTGGGTAAAGGATCCAGAGGTTCCATCTTTCTGTTCTACCATCTTCTGAAAGTCAGTATTGTTTTCTTTTGTGGTCACAGAACTGTTGCCACAACCTGGACATTCCACACAATAAATTTCATCAATTTTTGATTTTTTTGCCAACAAAATGGTAATAAACTTATCTTAACTTATGTCTATGAATATGGAAGTAAGTAGTTGAATATATTTTCACCTATATGTTGGCATTTCCTCCTCTGAATTTTGTGTTCCTATTCATTGGAAACTTAAAAGCTGAGGTTCCTATCTTTCTCTTATTAAGTTACAGGGATTATTTCTTTTTCTTTCTTTCTTTTTTTTAATACTTTATTTTTTTTCTTCAAGTTACATCTCAGTCACAAACCACTCCCTATTCTCCCCTCCTATCCTGCCCTTCCACCCTCTTCCCCCCAGAAGTTTCCCCTTTCAGTCCAACTGATGGTTCCTTCTCTTAAACAGTAAATATTATACAAAACAACAGATATAAATATGACATATTTATGAGAGTTAAATGGCCTAGTATACCTTCCCAATGTCCAGTTTATACATATTTGGCCCCTGACTTTAACATTCTACTATCTAACCCTCTCCATGAGTTTAAAGGTCTATATGTGACTCAACATTCATACTAACTTGCAACACACTTTTAAGAGTATTTTCTTAGATCTATAACACCCTCTTGATTCCTAAACAACTCAAAATTTAACTATGAGACTCTAGCTGTCTATTCTTCAACCACCTCAGAGACCAGAGAGGGATAAATATATCTGCTTATATAGGAAGTACAGGGCCTGCAGCTTCCAAAAATAAGAAATGACATACCAATGACTGCCTGGACAGTTCCCATTTTCTCTCCATACATTCCTGCATCAGTCTTCAGCCTTTGGGTCCTGTTTCTCTGACAGACATTTGCTGTAGAGCAGGGATTATGAAGGACTTACCTACCCTGTCTTGGCAGAGTTAGGCTGTCGACTTCCCTGCTACCAAGTTTTGTCCTTTTTGGACAGCAGTCTGTCTGCAGTTGGTGCAAGGGGGTTTTTCATGCCAAGAGATAGGCTTGTCACTAATTCAACCATCTTACAGTGGAGATTCTTCGATGCTTATCTTCTACTTGGAGTAGAATAGGGGATGCTGTCAGGAGCTGATATGTCTCGATATAAAAAAAAAAAGAAAATCTTAATTTAAGATAACATCTTTGAATGCCATATTCTGCAGATCTCTTGGGGTTTTTGAAGATGCCTTATCCATCTGTTGTAATTAGATAAGCAAATGTTGCTTGTCTCTTACCAACTTGATTACTGGGTAGTTTAGAGAATATCTGTGATAGACTGTCATAATAGCTAAAAAAGTGACATGTTTGCATGACTAGGAGTTTGTTTTACTTAACTATCCCAGACCGTTTTAGACGGTTGGTATCAAGAGGCCAGAGCTTCACATTTTAATTTTAAGTATCTCTAGGTATGATACCATTAGGAAGCGTTACCTTTAATTTTGTATCAATATACAAAGATCTATTCAATTGTGATTAAATATACTCTTAATTATGTATCAATATACAAAAATCAATGCCTATGTAGCCCAATACAATCTTAATATTACGTCCATATGCAAGGGTCAATACCATTGTGGCCAACTATAATCTTAATTTTGTATCAATATACAAAGATCAATACTGATGTAATCCAATACATTCTTATTTTTGCACAATAAACAATGGTCAATACCACTTTAGCCAAATAAACTACTAATTTTGTATCAATATACAAAGGTATAAGGGCATATTCAATAATCTGCCCCTTCTTCTTGGACCTTCCTGTGCTATGTCTATATCTCATTTTTCTCAAGCCTACATTTTTCTCACTCCTATATAGGAGAGGAAGAAGGATACAGAAAAGGAAAAGTAGGAAGTCCTTGGGGCTAACCTCCAAAACCCATTAAACAGGACCATTTATCAGCTTGTAATCTCTTCCCCTAAATATCAGAGTTTTCAGTTATCCTTCAAATAACCAAAAAGAAGGGCGGAGAAACACCTTCCCCACCCTCTGGGCATGGGACGTCGCTCTCTTAAAGTGACTTCCCGCTTATTTGGGTCATAGTAGACCTGTTTGGGGCCCGAACCCAAATGGAAAAAATGGTTAAAAATGTTAGTACACTCCTTTTATGTTTAGTCCTTCTGTTCTCAGCTGTTTAGATGACCTAAGGAGTTTGTAGGCAGAAGCTGATCTTGCAGGCTTCACTGAGGTTCTGGCCGGGGCATTGTGTAGAGCTGGACGGTCCCAGTGACATTGGATTGCCGTGGTTGCAGGCCCCCGATGGAGACAGCTATTGAGGAAGTCTGCCAGGCAGAATCAACTGGGTCACTCATCCTCCTTGGTGCCTGATTCTGCTCTCTGCTGAGGTTTCCACTGTCCAGCCATCCCCAGGCTCCCCTAATGGATGCTTCGATTCTCCTGGAAAGATAAGAACAGAGCCCTGCCCCAATCCCAACCCTGTGACAATTACCCTCTTTTTCTTGGGGGGGGGGCCTAGGTAGTACTTCTCCTGAAGCAAATTTAACCTTCCGGCAACATACAAAGCGTTATCTTTCAATCCGGGTTAAAGAAGAAATCATTCTGTCACCTTGGAGCTAAACCAGCTCCAGTGTATATATTTTGAGATCCCAAAGGACACGCTGCCTGCATCGAGAAGGCCTTTTGTAAGTAGCCTCCAAACCTAGGTCCCTCCAAATCCCATGTGTGTGTCTCTGAACTCTAATTATTGGAATCAGAGACCTGTGGTTCCCATCTGAAGGGATCAAAGATGTGTTCCACCACTCCTGGATCGAAGTCCTTCTCTATTTAGAGTTTGCCCTGCATCAGGCTGACCCTGAGCTCCGGGATCTGCCCGTTTCTGTCTCCAATGTGCTGGGAGCTGGGACCAAGGGTGTACTCTTCTTGAATGATGGGACCAAGAGTATGCACCCTCACCACCCCACTCTGTATGACTCCAGGATACATAAGACCACCAACTCTACGGTGCTCTCCCCGTCTCCGCTGAAGTCAAAGGCATGGGCCAACACCACAATTCTCTTGTATTTTACCTTAGCTCCACGTCTTCTCGACACCTGGAGGTCTGCAAAACCAGGCTGAACAGCTGTATCCTCTATTCCATTCACAGTGTTTCAGCCCTGCCACCTGCCCCCGCATTTTTTTTTTAATTAATAAATTTACTTGTTTGTTGCTTCAGGTTACATCTTTATCATATTGTCCTCTTTTCCCGCTTCCCAGCCCCACCTTCCAATGCTCTAACCCCTGACCCTTCCGTCTTGTTCCTCTGGGGTGGAGTGTCCCTGCCTAACAGTCTCTCACCACAGATCAGGAGTCATATGAGGGCCAAGAGCCTCTTCATTCACTGGGGGCCTACGAGGCAGTACTGCCAGTGAAAGATGTCTCCTTGCTACTGGGGGAATACTAAAAAAAAAGACCAACAAACACACAAACCCACAAAAACAAAGAATATCAACAAAAAAAGAGAGGAAAAAGAGAAGGGAAAAGGAAAAAGAAAAAAGAAAAAAAGGAGAAGGAAAAAGAAAAAGATAATAAAAAAAAATTTATGTCCATGTTCCTTTTGGTGTGTTGGTTGTAGTACAGATATCCTGTACGATATAGCTAAAATCCTACTATAAGTGAATAGATGCCATGTGCATCCTTCTGAGACTGGGTTAGCTCACTCAGGATGAGCTTCTCTAGATCCATCCATTTGGTTGCAAATTGCATGATTTCATTGTTTCTTACAGCTGAGTAATATTCCATTGTATAGATGTACCACAGTTTTTTAACCCATTCTTCAGTTGAGGGACATCTGGGTTGTTTCCAATTTCTAGCTATTACAAATAAGGCTGCTATGAACATAGATGAGGAGACTTCCCTATGTCTCCTTGAGAGGTCCTTTGGGTGTATACCCAGAAGTGGTATGGCTGGATCCTGAGGCAAGGTTATTCTTAGATTTCTAAGATATAGCCAGACAGACCTCCGTAGTGGTTGCACAAGCCTGCACTCCCACCAGCAATGGAGTAGGGTTCCCCTTTCTCCACACCTTCGCCAGCATGCGCTATCATTTGAGCTCTTTATCTTAGCCATTTTGACAGGTGTTAGGTGGAATCTCAGGGTCATCTTCAGTTGCATTTCTCTGATGATTAAGGATGTTGAACATTTCTTCAGGTGTCTCTCAGCCCTTAGGGATTCCTCCTTTGTGAATTCTCTATTTAGCTCCATCTCCCATTTTTTGATTGGATTATTTGGTTTCTTGGCATTTAGTTTCTTGAGTTCTTTGTAGATTTTAGATAATAGCCCTCTATCAGATGTGGGGTTGGTGAGATTTTCTCCCAGTCTGTTGGTTGCCGTTTTGTTCGAATGACAGTGTCCTTTGCCTTACAGAAGCTTTTCAGTTTCATGAGGTCCCATTTATTGATTGTTGATCTCAGGTCCTGAGCTGTTGGTGTTCTGTTCAGGAAGTTGTCACCTGTGCCAATGAGTTCGAGGGTTTCTCCTACTTTTTCTACTAGTATATTTAGTGTGGCTGGCTTTATGTTAAGGTCTTTGATCCACTTGGATTTAAGTTTGGTACAAGGTGATAGGTATGGGTCTAATTTCATTCTTTTGCAAGTGGACATCCAGTTGGACCAGCACCATTTGTTGAAGATGCTGTCCTTCTTCCATTGTGCGTTTTTGGCTTCTTTGTCAAAGATTAGTTGGCCATAGGTGTGTGGGTCCATGTTTGGGTCTTCAATTCGATTCCATTGATCCACTGGTCTGTTTCTATACCAGTACCATGCTGTTTTTATTACTGTTGCTCTATAGTACAGCTTGAAATCTGGGATGGTGATACCTCCAGATGTTTTTCATTGTACAGGATTGATTTAGCTATTCTGGGCTTTTTGTTGTTCCATATGAAGTTGAGAATAGCTTTTTCCAGGTCTATAAAGAATTGTGTTGGTATTTTGATAGGAATTGCATTAAATCTATATATTGCTTTTGGTAGGATAGCCATTTTTATTATGTTGATCTTACCTATCCATGAGCATGGGAGATCTTTCCATCTTCTAAAGGCCTCTTCCATTTCTTTCTTCAGGGGCTTGAAGTTCTTGTTATATAGGTCCTTTACATGCTTGGTTAGAGTTACCCCCAGGTATTTTATGTTGTTTGTGGCTATTGTGAAGGGGGTTGTTTCCCTTATTTCTTTCTCGGTATATTTGTTTGTTGTATAAAGAAGGGCTTCTGATTTTTTTGAGTTAATTTTGTATCCAGCCCCCTTGATGAAGTTGTTTATCAGCTGTAGGATTTCTTTGGTGGAGTTTTTTGGGGTCGCTTATGTATACTAACATATCATCTGCGAATAGGGATAATTTGACTTCTTCATTTCCAATTTTTATCCCTTTGATCTCCTTTAGTTGTCTTATTGCTCTAGCAAGGATTTCAAGTACTATATTGAAGAGATATGGTGAAAGTGGACATCCTTGTCTTGTCCCTGAGTTTAGAGGAAATGCTTCAAGCTTCTCTCCATTTAATTTGATGTTGGCTACTGGCTTACTGTATATTGCCTTTATTATTTCTAGGTATGGTCCTTGTATGCCCGTTCTCTCCAGAACTTTTAGCATGAAGGGGTGTTGGATTTTGTCAAATGCTTTTTCTGCATCTAGCGAGATTATCATGTGGTTTTTTCCTTTCATCTTGTTTATGTGGTGAATTACATTGATAGACTTTCGTATATTGAACCATCCCTGCGTTCCAGGGATGAAGCCTACTTGATCATGGTGTATGATACTTTTGATGTGTTCTTGAATTCGGTTTGCTAGTATTTTATTAAGTATTTTTGCATCTATGTTCATGAGGGAGATTGGTCTGAAGTTCTCTTTCTTTGTTGGGTCTTTGTGTAGTTTAGGAATCAGAATGACAGTGGCCTCATAGAATTAGTTTGGCAGTGTTCTTTCTGTTTCTATGTGGTGGAAGAGTTTGAAAAGTAATGGTGTTAGTTCCTCTTTGAAGGTCCGGTAGAATTCCGTGCTAAAGCCATCTGGCCCTGGGGTTTTTTGGGTTGGGAGATTATTAATGACTGTTTCTATTTCCTTGGGTGTCATTGGGCTGTTTAAGCTGTTAATCTGATTTTGATTTAGTTTTAGTAGGTGGAATTTATCGAGGAAATTGTCCATTTCGCTTAGGTTTTCAAATTTAGTGGAATATAGATTTTTAAAGTAATGCCCGAATATTTTCTGGATCTCCTCAATGTCTGTTGTTATTTCTCCCTTTTCATTTCTGATTTTGTTGATTTGGATTCTTTCCCTTTGCCTTTTAGTTAATTTGGCTAGGGATCTGTCTATTTTGTTGATTTTCTCAAAGAACCAACTCTTGGTTTCATTGATTCTTTGTATAGTTCTTTTTGATTCTAAGCTGTTGATTTCAGCCCTAAGTTTGATGATTTCATGCCTTCTGCTCTTCTTGGGAGTGTTTGTTTCTTTTTTTTCCAATTCACCCAGCTTAGCTGTTAATTCACTAATATGAGCTGTCACAATTTTCTTTTTGAAAGCACTTAGTGCTATGAACTTTCCTCATAGCACAGCTTTCAATGTATCCCATAGGTTTGGGTATGTTTTGTCTTCATTGTCGTTGGATTTTAAGAAGTCTTTGATTTCCTTCTTTATTTCTTCCCTGACCCAGTGGTCATCCAGTAAGGAGCTGTTCAATTTCCATGTGTGTGTAGGCTTTCTGTTGATTCTTTTGCTGTTGAAGACCAGCTTTATTCCGTGGTGGTCTGATAAGATACAAGGTGTTATTTCAATTTTCTTGTATCTATTGAGACTCTCCTTTGACCAACTATGTGGTCGATTTTGGAGAAGGTTCCGTGGGGTGCTGAGAAAAAGGCGTACTCCTTTGTGTTTGGGTGAAACGTTCTGTAGATATCTGTTAGGTCCATTTGTTTCATGATCTCTGTTAGACTCAATATTTCTCTGTTTGTCTTCTGTCTTGATGATCTGTCCATTGTTGTGAGTGGGGTGTTGAAGTCTCCCACTACTAATGTGTTGTGATCGACGTGCGCTTTAAGTTTTAGAAGTGTTTCTTTTATGAAAGTAGGTGCCTTTGTATTTGGGGCATAGATGTTCATAATTGAGATTTCCTCTTGATGAATATTCCCCTTAATGAGTATATAGTGCCCTTCTTTGTCTTTCTTCATTAACTTCAGTTGGAAGTCTGTTTTGTTTGATATTAGGATGGCTACTCCAGCTTGCTTCCTGGGTCCATTTGCTTGGAAAACCTTTTCCCAGCCCTTTACTCTGAGGCAGTGTCTATCTTTCGTAGTTAGATGTGTCTCTTGTATACAGCATAAGGAAGGGTCTTGCTTGCGGATCCACTCTGTAAACCTATGTCTTTTTATTGGGGAGTTGAGTCCATTGATGTTGATGGATATTAGTGACCTGGGGTTGTTATTTCCCATTAGTTTGGTATAGGTGGTGGTCCTGTGCCTCTTTTGGTTTAGTTGCTGAGGGGTTTTCTATTCCCTTTGTTTTCTTGGGTGGAGTTTTCTTCTCTGGGTTGGGATTTTCCTTCTAGGATTTTCTGTAGGGCTGGGTTTTTGGGTAGATATTGTTTAAATTTGATTTTGCCATGGAATATCTTGTTTTCTCCATCTATGTTGATAGAGAGTTTTGCTGGGTAAAGTAGTCTGGCTGGGCACCTATGATCTCTCAGGACTTGTAGTATATCTGACCAGGCCCTTCTAGCTTTTAAAGTTTCTGAGGAGAAGTCAGGTGTAATTCTGATGGGTCTGCCATTGTATGTGACTTGACCTTTTTCTCTTACAGCTTTTAATATTCTTTCTTTGTTCTGTACATTTCGTGTTTCAATTATTATGTGGCGAGAGGAGTTTCTTTTATGGTCTAATCTGTTTGGTGTTCTGTAAGCCTGTTGGATTTTTATTGGCATCTCTTTCTTTCAGGTTTGGGAAGTTTTCCTTTATGATTTTGTTGAAGCTATTTCCTGGACCTTGGAGTCGGGAGTCCTCTCTTTCCTCTATACCTATAATTCTTAGGTTCCGTCTTTTCATTGAGTCCTTGATTTCTTGGATGTTGTGGGTGAGAGATTTTTTAGCCTTCTCATTTTCTTTGGGTGTTGTACTGATTTCTTCCACTGAATCTTCCATGCCTGAGATCCTGTCTTCCATCTCTTGCATCCTATTGTTGATACTCACATCCGTAGTTCCTGTTCTCTTTCCTTGGTTCTCCACTTCCTCTTTTAACTCTGACTGTGTTTTCTTTATTGTTTCTATTTCTATTTTCATGTCTTGTATGGTTTTGTTCGTTTTGTACATTTCCTTCTCCAGCTTGCTTGTTTTTGTATGAAAATCTTTCATTGCTTTTTCCTTTTCCTGTTCAAGCTCTGTCACCTTGGCTTGGAGCTCTTTAATGGTGTTGTTCCTTGTTTTGACTTGTAGAATTGTGGCTTCTTTGAATTCCTTCATAGATTTAAGTTCTTCTTGCAGGGACTTTATCACTTTCCATAATGAAGAATTGTCAACGTTTTCATGTGTTTCTGTTAGTGTGAGGTCATCCGAATTGGATGAGCTAGGATAATTCTGCTTTGTTGGTGTCATATTTCCTTGATTTCTATTTTTTTTTTGACCTGTGGCCATTGGATGTGTTTAGCTGTCTGTTTTCTGTGCTTGGAACCACAGTGGATGATTTGGTGCAGGGGACGAGTTACTTGGCTATCTGTCGTTGCTTACAGGGAGATTTCAGGGTCACTGTGATTTTAATCGCCTGTGTCACTGTGAGCTGGTGCAGCCTATTCCCAGGTTGTGAGTAATGGACCGGGATTGTTTCACTGCTCCCAATTCAGACTTCTCTATGTTGCACTCCGAGTTTTCAGCCTGTAATGGTTCTGATGGTATGGACCTGTTTGCCCAGGCACAGATTCTGTGGGCTTTGTTTGTCGTCACGGAGGCTGACAAGGTCTGGCTCCGCACCTAATATGTCTGGATTTTCCAGAATACAGCTATGGTCCCGATTTCTGGTTTCTCACTAGGCTTCTCGCCACAGGCCTGGCCTGTGTGCGTGATTCCCTCCCTGTCTGCGCAGCCGCGGGTCCCCCTCCCTGGCTGCTCGGCCGTGGGTGCACCGAGCCCCAGATCCTCCGGCCGCCTGAGTGATCTTCTTGCCCCAGCAGCTCAGCCGTGGGTGCGCAGATCCCTGGCCCCACCCACGCCTGGCTCTCTCCCCAGTTGACCTGTCGTGGGTTTGCGGGGATTTGGCCCTGCTAGCCGGGCTCCCTCCCCGGCTGCGCTGCCGTGAGTGCGCGGGATTCAGCCCCTCCCGCCCACCTTTGTGTTCCCAGCTTCCCGCGCTCTCTCGGAACCTCCCGCCCTCGGCTTCACGAGCGGCTGGGGACCACCCGCTGAGCTTCCTGTTTGTTCCTTGCTAAGACTTCCACTATCTCGCAAAGTTTTTTAAGTGGGTATAAGTTCTACCTGAGGTGTGGGGAGTCCAATAGGCTAGTGAACTATCGCCAAGTGGCCTCTGATTCTGCCTGCTGTGAGTTGGGGTCGATCTTTCCAGGCGCCTCTCCAAATGGGAGTTCCCGAATCCCGGGTTTAGTGGCTTCCGTGTCTGCGAGAGATGGGGGAAGAGCCTTACCCTGGGACTTTTAACAGTCCCTTGGGATCTGTGAGTGTTCCCGGGAGGGTCTAGCCCCTCCGGTTTTTGCACAGTGCCCAATAACTCCGTGTTTTTTATGGCTCTTTTTTCCCCGCGTTCAAAATGCGTCAGTGTAGGTCACTGCCATCTTGGCCCCCC
>CAJQZJ010024872.1:32280-67155 GCA_907164525.1 Lophiomys imhausi | reverse complement strand
GAATCCACTGAATAGACTTAGTGCTCTTGAGAACAAAGGCGGTGAAAACAAGAAGCTATTTTTCATGCACATAAGGAATTTCATATTTCTTAGAAAGTCATCATCATGGTGTATATATATATGTATCTTAATGATATTTCTGGGATTAAATTTTTTGTACTTATCTTTGATATTGCAGAACTATTTTGAGTGAAATTTATAATATCTTTGAGACAAGATCTTGTTTTGCAGCTTAGACTCATTTTGAGCTCACTTTGTACCCTAAGCTAGACTCTATCTCATAATTTTCTTGCTTCAAGACTTGAGTGCTGTAATTATACGTGTTTACCACGATATTTGGCCCATAAACATAGTTTCGAGCTTCATTTCTTTTAAAATACACCATTGAGAGATCATCCAAATGAAGTTTTGTTTTTTCAAATAATTGGTATCCAACACATGTCTCCTTGAAGTCAATATCCCAAAATCATATTTTAGTTAAACTTAAACCTAAATCTTTGGAACCATCTACACTTGTCAAATTACCAGAAATCAAAAGAAGAAATGTATTAAATGTTGCCATGATGATACAGTCTATAAAATCATCTGAGAAAAAACAAACACACTTTTATGCTAACACCACACACACTCACACATTACACATACACAAATTTATATCAAAATGATAATGGTGCATATGTGTGCAAGGAAACTCTCAATACATATATGAAACAATTCCAAATTATGAATTCTTTTTTTCTATTATTTTGCAAACACATGTGTTGTATGTATACCTGTGTGTGACTGCAATTATGTATGCAGATGCTTATGGGGATCTAAAGTTGATGTCAGGTTAATTTTTTGAGGTAGGTTCCTGGTGGAACCTTGAGGTCATCTGTTTTGGCTCCTGTAGCTAGCCAGCTGGCCCTGGGGATCCTTTCCTTTCTCCTCAAGTGCTAGGAGTATAGGAGTTTTCCATGTCTACTTGACTTTTTACATGGTTTCTTGGAATCCTAAGTCTAGTCCTTCTGATCATGCAACAAACACTTTATCTGTTAAGCCATCTCCCTAGCTCCTGTAGTAGAGATGTTTTAGAATCCTATAGAAATAAACAGACTATGGGGAAAAAACAACATAAGAAAACTCAAACATTGATTAGATAATCAATGAAGCTAAGAAACTAATATACTATTTAAAACTATGAAAATTATATCATAATTACATTTTCAAGAGTTTTTACTTTGTTATGATTCAAAGATATGATGCCTGGAATTTAAAATCAAAATAATCTAAGGTTGAGGCAAAGAGTTCCTGTTTTAAATAAATTAGGACTAGCCACAAATTCCTAACTGATACACTATTTGATTGGTCTATGATGATTTACTATGTCATTCTACCCTCAACACACACATATATGTTTGTGTGTGTGTATGTGTGTGTTGTGTATACATTTATACTTTATAGTGAATGTGCAAATATTTAATATCTTCTAAAATGAGACAAACTGCCTTTTTGGATAGTGCTCCTTTTTGAAGTCTATAGAAGGTCCTCATAGTGATAGTTGTATAATTAACTAACTATTCTATGTCAGACTCATCCCTGGCTCTTGCAAAGTACCCTATTGTCTGAGCCAAGAGTCTCTGATTCATCCTTTTCCTCCTTCTCATGGATGAGTAATTTGGACTGGATTTAGTGTGATTTTTATATCGAGCTCAGATGATAAACTCTTAGTAATATATTGATGCTTCTTTTTTCTTGCCGAGGGTGTTTGGGCACAATACAGTGGTGAGAAATACAAACTTCCAAACTCTGAAGCTGTGGCTTCTGCTTTTGGGGCTACTTCTGCTGGTTCCACCAAATCTCCCAGTCATCTCTATGGGAAACAACCCCACTCTTTTGTTTTATTCCAACATCTTTGTAACAACATATGTTTAAGTTATTTTCTTTTATAAAGTTGGCTAACTACAAATATAACTATTTATCACAATATAAACTAAGGGAAAATATAACTATCCAACTCAAAGGAGAAAGTTGTAAAGTTAAATTATGGTCTGTAGGGAGGGAGTGATGATTTAATTCAGCCTCTAAATTCTTTTGCATCAATTCTCTTTAAGTCTATGTATGTCTGAGTCACTATTACATTGATAGTAATTGATTTGTTCATCTTAGTTCAAGGATATAATAGACTAACTGCTTTGTATTTCTATGGACCTTGACAAGAGTAAGGAGTAACATCAAACTCTTTAGTTTACATGCGTATTCTGCATTTGCCTTCTTGGGAGTATTGGTGGCCTATCTTATAGAGTTTTTGTTTTCCAACAGAAATACCGAGATCTATACCTGGAGGCTGGAGTTAGATATTTGGTGTGAATGGAGTTATGTAAACTGTGTCAATCCTGTCTGGATTGGGCTGCCATTTACTTGTGTAGACTTTGAGAAGTTTACTACACTCTGTCTTTGATCACCTGCTATGTCTTTCAGAAAAGAATGTGTATTCTTGAACTGTGGTGAGCTTTGATTCACACCATAGTTGTTCACAAGCTATCAATTAAAGATGACCTCAGAATTCTTCACAAAGACTCCCTGCTCTTCACCCTTCTCCACAAGAAGAAGGATCCTATCACCCCCACCAGTAAACAGTAATTTTCTTCTGAAAAGCCACTCCATTTCTGATTAAATGATGTTTCTCTTCTTCTGTATCCTTGTGACTCAATTTCTAAAACGTTTTATATAAGTTAAGCAAACCCAGTTCAGCCCTTTCCCTTTCCTTTCTTGTTACCAAGTGCCATGCACTGACATTTGCAGACTTCTACAATACATTTTTTTAACAAAGACAAAAAACAATGCATGGAAACTGTGAAGAGTTTTGAAAATATAGAAAACGGTAAAACAGAGAACTGTCAGTTTTCATAACCCCAATTGTTGATTCTGGCACCCAGAATGCCACAAAGAACTAAACATTTATCACATTGTGATTCTACTTGCTAAACACTTATTTTGTTGATCTGAGGAAGCTTTTGTAGTTAAGAACACTCTCAGCTTACATCATATGGGAGAGAGATACCCAGAGCTCAATAGCTCACAAAACCCCTCCAGAATTCTCTTCATGTTAACTGTATAAAGTGTTGACCTGTCATGTTCCTTATGAAGGAATTGTTGATGTTAGCATTATAGAACTAAATCAGCCACATATTTAAAATTTAAAGAACTATTAAACACACACACACACACACATTTATCTCTCAGAATTTAGAGGTGTCTTCACAAATAGACTGGAAAATAGTATGCCTTCAAAAGTAAGTTACTTTTATTTCTAGCAAAAGAGCATTTCTAAAGTTTTCATCATCATTTTTCCCTTTTGCTTGGGCTATTTATTGAGGAAGTCATTAGCGTTACTTTCTACTCACCTCTGCATCGCAGATTCATCCCAATATTTCTCCAAGCCATTTTTTTCTTTTGGAAATGTCTTTGCAATTTTGAGGGCAAATGCAGTTAGTGCTAAACAAACCAGCTTATAAGCTCTGGGGCATAGAACAGTTGATGACTATTATGGAATGCTGGCATGTAAAATCAATTCTCGTAATATCAGGTATGTGTAAAAGTGCTCATAATAAAAATATCAGTTTTCTGTATCTACTTTTTGACCATACACTATGAACCAGAGGTAGGCTTTAAAACTCTATCTAAAGTAGGGTTTAGTCCCAAGTCTAATGGTAACTTTCTATTGGAAAACAATGGAAATTTCATAGTTCATAATGGACTTCACAGCTGAGAGCATTAGAGTGTGAGAAAAGGATCCTGACTTGGTTATTTTTATGACTATAATTATTACTATTATCATTTAATTATTCCCAGTCAGCATCTATCAAGGAATGAGTCAATAGAGTTCTTTACTAATTTTCTTTCATTTTTCAAAAAAGCTAATATTCAAAGATTTTTTTATATGAATTCTGAAAAGAAATATTAAAAATTTAAACCAAAAACTTATTTTGTAGGAATTTAGATTATAGAGACATTCATAAATTTGGTTGAATATATATGAAGTTCACATTTAATTTCCTGCAGTATTACTTAAAAACATAAAGGGAAATATTGGTAATAGAAACTGAATTCCAGAAGAAATAAAAGTCTTTGGGGTCTGTAAATAAGTTCAAGGCTGTAGGCTTGGCCAAATTATATTGAAAGCTAATGGGTCTCATGTGGCCACTCTAAGAACTCCGAGAACTCAAAAGAGCTATGTAGAAGCTAGAAAGCTCCAGAAGGTTACCAATAGGTAGATGGCTATTCCATGAGCTCTAGACTATCAGTGGCTTTAATGTCCTAGGCCAATGTCTTAAGGTGCACAACAGTATGAAAGAAAGTGTTGGCATTAAAAGGTTCCAGAATGAACTCGTAGCCCTCATATGACTGCTGAACTGGGATATGGAACTGATATGTAGGGACAACCCACTCTGGAGGAGTAGGATAGGAAGGAGGGGACTGGGAAGGGTGGAATGATGGCACTGTGATGGAGATGTAACTTGAAGTAATAAATAAACATAAAAAACAGGTTCCAGATGTTTTATCATTGCATGCAAACATACACACACACTAACATATATATAACATATATGAGTCCAGTTCCTCCAATTCTCATATCCAAAATGTTTGGTGTTTTCAGAATGAAGTCTTATCTTCATGTTCTGGGAAGCAATCAAAGACAGTGAAATAGCCTATATTGTTTTAGGTGTCTCTGAGATGCTCTAACCAAGAACTTGAAAGGATGTTTCCCATGCCTAGCACTAGGGATTTTTGTTAGATAACCCATGTCTGTTGGAGGATCATTATCACCCAAGTGAGATAATTTCATTAAAAAGCAGACACAGACACATACACAGAAAGACACACCCACCCACACACACACATACACACAGTGCAGTGCATTTTTAAATAAAAATAATAGGCCATCTTTATTTTCATCCTCCCTCCCTCTCTATTGCCTTCTCTCACCTCCTAAGTTGAGCCTTTTAATATAAATTTATGTCAAGATTTGAAGACCATTAGCTGGCATAGGTATTTAATCCCAGCTTCCTTGGAGGATAAGACAGGAGCATGTTAGGTTTACAACCTGTCTGAAATTTGAGATGAAAAAGGTACACTTTTAATTGTCAAGGTGACTGGGAGGGTATTAAAAACTTTTAATAGTATGCAATGTAGAGTAGGAAATAATGTAAAATAGCAAGAATGTATATTTGAAAAGCACTAAACAATTACAAGCATAGGTTGGTTTAACAGACTGGCTTCTAGGAATATAAGAATAGCATTAACATATTTAGGTAAACTATATCTGTACTTTAAAAATCTTATACCACCCAAGTTAACATATGGGTCAGTTGTGGCAAACAAGTTTCTTTATGTATCAACTTTTGTTGATTATAGGAAACATTATTGAAATTTGTGATAAAATATCTATAGGGGCCATGTTTTTATAGAGAATTCCCTAATCAGTTAATGCCAATCTGATCTGCTAGACATGACAATAGCCGAATTAATGCCAGGAACCTGTCATTATCAGCCAAACTGGCTGCATGTTACAGGAAAGTGATCCCCATCACCATTGTGTCAGGATTGGATCACTACACTACACCTTCTCAAAATTCCATTTGAAGCAAACCAATCCAAGGACATAATATGACTTTCAAATTTCTAATGGGCTTGATTGTGTGCCCCCTAAATTCATTGTTGAAGGTCTAATTTTCTGTGTGTCAAAATGTGACCACATTCGGTATAAAGCCTTGCAGGAACTATTTACCTAAAATGAGGCCAGAAGGGTAATGCCTAATGCAATCTAACAGATGTAAGAGAAAATGCAGATACCGAAAGACACTGGGGATACACGTACACAGAAAAAAAAAAAAAAAAAAAAAAAAAGACTACCTTAAATCTCAGCTGGGAAGGCCGGGCGGTGGTGGCGCACGCCTTTAATCCCAGCACTTGGGAGGCAGAGGTAGGCGGATCTTTGTGAGTTCGAGGCCAGCCTGGTCTACAAAATGAGTCCAGGACAGCCAAGGATACACAGAGAAACCCTGTCTCGAAAACCCAAAAAAAAAAAAAAAAAATCTCAGCTGGGAGAAGGTAGTCATCTACATGCCAGTCAGAGAAACATTAGGAGGAACTGAACTGTGATATCTTGATATTGAATCTACAATCTCCACAATTGTGAGAGAGAACTCTGTTAAATTACTCAACGTCTGTTTAATTTTGTTATGGCAGTCCTGGAGATTCCATAGAATGTTATAAATATTCTACTGTGTATGTTTAGTTAGGAATTTCATCATGAGTAGATAAATGGATAATGAATTTTGAACTATTTTTGAGACCACTGTTATAAAAACTTCAGTTAGAGAAACTAAACAGAGAAGGCTAAGGAGATGGCTCAGTAGGTAGGCTGCTAGACTTATAAGCACATGTGCACACACATGTAGGCACACACACACACATACCACCACCACCACCACCACCACCACCACCACACTCATACCCACCACCAATAACAACAACAATTTAAAAGATTTCATAACATGCTCAGGCCTTCTCTATCTGAATACACCTCTTTTTCTTGTACTTCCAACCTAATACTAGATTGTTTCTCTCTTCCTCTTCCTCTACTTTTACTCTCATCTATTTTTGACTAATGGAAAGAAATAAACCAAGAAACCTTTGAAATTTCAGCCAACAGCTGTCATCTCCTTTACTATGTTTTTGCTAAGTAGCAGTAATGAGTTTATCAGATTAGCTAGTTGCTGCTATGAGATATATTCTGGTGTATGTGTATGCAGACAGGTATTAAGTGCGTAAGAAGAAATAAAAGATAATCTTCAAACATGGCACGACATCCATAAATTCTCTTTTGCTGAGAGACACATGTTCTTCGATGTTCTCAGAGGAAAACACATATCATAATCTAACTCCTTTGGAAGAGTGAGGCCCAAGAAAACCAAAGAAATCCAACTCTTTTTTTTTTTGATAATTAAGGATATAATATGTCCTCATGCTAATTTTTCCAACAACTCCCATAACATTTTCAAATGAGAAATAGTCCCAGAATAACATCTGCAGCCTATATTGTCCTGAAAGTATTAGTGAGGGACCAAATTGAGTATTCATTTCCTAACTGCTATCATTCCGTAAGATTGGTTATGGGAGATATTTCACCAAGCATCCCTTAGGGATGTCCATTGATAGTTATCACTCATTGCTTTGCTGTAAGAGGCTGAAACAACCCAAAGAACCTCCATGGAAGTGTGGCCCCTGTCTGTGGACAGCAATGTGTTTGTGTTGATGCCTTAGCGGAAATGAACAATAATGTAAGCGGAGAATGAACAATGAAGTTATCCTGAAATTCAGGATTGAGAACAACTGGATTAAAAAAAAAAAAAAAAAAACCAAAACACTGCAAGCAAAGAGGGCATAATCTGTTTGACTTTGCAAGTCTTTCTTCAAGATGTGGAATATAATGGGATCACTGCAAGGTGATCTTATTTGAATAGGCAAAAAAAAAAGTAAAATTGCCGATGTTATTTCTAAATTGTTCATAAGTAGCAGGAAACTGCATGATGATGTTTAACTAAACTGTAGGTAACAGGCAATTTGCATTTGTAATATCAGCATAATGAGTTTAAGATGAGCATTGATCCCATTTTATTTTACATGGAATCCAACAAAGCATGGTAATGGGGAACTTAAAAGCATATAAATAAGGAAAAATATGAAATATCATAAAATTCAGAGCCATCACAGTAATCCCTTTTGTTTGAAACATCGCATCCAAGTTTTTAAGAGTCTAAAGTAATAGATAGCAATGGTAATTAGAGCAAATAGAGAAGTTAAGATTTTCCATTTCTAAATTTCCATGAGGTATAGTGCAAGATGACCCATTCCCTACAGTAACATTTTCTATGATTGATCGTCTCTTAATTAAAAATAAGAAGCTATTTCATAGTCATGTTAGTCTTCCTGTTTTACAAATAGCTGGTTGACTTTTGCCATACCTCAGTTTTCTTTCTTTCTCTTTTTTATCATGTTGTTCATTAATTGAATTTTTCATACCCTAATAACTAACTCAAAGGGTCATTTTATCCCTGAGAATTATATTAGATTATTCTTTTGTTGTTGTTGTTGTTGTTAAGCTTATTTATGTATTGATTATACCCATCTCACTTTTGAGAGAAATATATTCAAATATTCCAAATTAATTCTTATTTTGTTTTTGGCTTTTCTCTGTGGTTGTCAATTATTTTAGGAATGGCAGAATAAGAGTCTGAAAGTTGTGAAGATAGTTGCTATAATACAAACACATCAAAGTCAAAATAAATCATCATTGTTACATTCTTATGTGCAATTGTAGAGGTCAGTTAATTTAATGTGAGTCTCCAGAGAATAACTAAACAAGGATTACTTATTTTGTTAGTTACTAGCTTTCTTATTGAACTTCTACCCACCACCTTCACTTTCCCTTTACAAGAATAATAACAACAAAGATGCAAGTTTAAAAATAATGAAACTTACAATACTTGCTCCCTCATTAATTAGTACCTTGCAAGTTAAAATTAATGATGTACTATTTCATGTACTATCAACAATAAAATTCAGTGGTTTATAGAGTAGAAGGAGGAAGGAAACATAGTTTTGCTGGTAGGAGCAAAAGTTGCTACCAAAGTTTGCAAAACAATTTCTTAGGTTCCAGCAGAACTGTAGACTTACTGCTTGTGTTAGATATTCAAAACAGTGGATATATGTATGGCTCCAGTAGTAAAAAAAAAAAACCTTTAAATAGGTAGCTGAAAAATCATTTCATTTTTATAATAGGAGAAAAATGAAACTATCTGACTATCCATTAACAACACAATGAACGAATACATAAAATTAACTCATAAAGTGAAATGCTATATAGAAAACTAAGTTAAAACAAAGCAGCCGGGATTTCACGTATCATCATACAAATATCTAAAAAAAATTAATACATTGAATTATAAAATGATAGTTTAGAATATGATGGCATGTATAAAACTTGGAAATATAAATAATATTTATATATATTAAAATCTAACTTGTTATGGTGGCTCATTAACTTCAAAATAGTGGTTACTTCTAGAAAAAGAGAGAGAAAAGATAGGGAGTGGGGTCTTAGCTATATCTTTAATATTGTATTTTTTATCAAGCATGTTCTGGAATACATAGGGCAATCTATTAGCTTTGGTTAATACATGTATCTGATACTGTATTAAGTATTTTTGTTGACACCTGAAATACCTAATATTTAAAAAATTTAAATGGAAAATAATGTTATCTTTAATCTCACAATTATGGTGATACTATTTTCACATTAACTGACACTGGATATACCAACCATATATCTTTTATTCATGTGTTTAAAGTGTATGAGTTCATTTTCATAGTAGCTCTGCTGAGGACCTACCATTTTATGCATTGTGCAGATGAATAAACAGAAGCAACAGAAATGATTGCTTTTGTTATGCTTATATTTGCATTTTAAATGGTCAGTCTACTCCATTTCAAATTTAATATAGTCAGATATATTATATTTATGAATTATATATACATATATTATAGACATATTGCTTACATGTATACATTTTTACCGAGGAACATACCTAAATGTGTTATAAATTAATCAAAGAAAACAGTAGGTAATGAAATGAATGAGCAAGGGTTCAGGGCAGTGAGGTCTGATTTCAAAAATTTCTAATCCTGTATCTAACAATAACCTGTTAAATTATCTGTGGTGAGTGAAGTCCTTCACTGTCCTCAGTATTGACTTCTCTACCTTGAAGCATAATAGATGCACCTGTGTTCATCAAATATTTTCTTCATGATGGAACATGTTTAGAAACATTTAGCAATTGGGAAATAATAATATATATATAAAACATATATATATATATATATATATATATAATAAGAATGATATTTTTTACACAAAACTTGAATATGTAGTTCAAGTTCTATTCTTTTTAAAAAAAATATTTATTTATTCAAGTAGGATCGCAGTCACACCCCATCAATCCTCTGCTCCCAATCCAACACTTCCTCTTTCTTCCCCCTCTCCCTCTTATCCTTCTCCTTGGGTGAGGGGGGCCCCACATTTGAAGCCCCCTCAGTTCATCAGTCACATGAGAGCTAAGAGTTTCCTTTTGCTCTAGGGCCCAAAATGACAACTCAGCTAGGGTAAAATGTCCCACATTTTTTAAGAGGCAACTGAGACCATGACTGAGATACCCACCCGAACTTGCTAAGGGATCTGTATGAACACTAGGTTGCCTATGATCTGTATTACAAAGTCTATTCTTTTTTTTTAAATATGCCACATTTATGAGAGTTAAATGGCCCAGTATACCTTCCCAATGTCCAGTTTATACATATTTGGCCCCTGACTTTAATATTCTACTATCTAACCAACTCCATGAGTTTAAAGGTCTATATGTGACTCAACATTCATACTATCTTGCAACACACTTTTAAGAGTATCTTCTTAGATCTATAACACCCTCTTGATTCCTAAACAGTTCAAAATTTAACTATGAGACTCAAGCTGTCTATTCTTCAACCACCTCAGAGACCTGAGAGGGATAAATATATTTGCTTATATAGGAAGTGCAGGGCCTGCAGCTTCCAAAACTAAGAAATGACATACCAATGACTGCCTGGACAGTTCCCATTTTCTCTCCATACATTCCAGCATCAATCTTCAGCCTTTGGGTCCTGTTTCTCTGACAGACATTTGTTGTAGAGCAGGGAATATGAAGGACTTACCTACCCTGTCTTAGCAGAGTTAGGCTGTCGACTTCCCTGCTACCAAGTTTTGTCCTTTTTGGACAGCAGTCTGTCTGCAGTTGGTGCAAGGGGTTTTTTCATGCCAAGAGAAAGGCTTGCCACTAATTCAACCATCTTACAGTGGAGGTTCTTCGATGCTTATCTTCTACTTGGAGTAGAATAGGGGGTGCTGTCAGGCGCTGATATGTCTCGATATCAAAAAAAAAATCTTGATTTAAGATAACATCTTTGAATGCCATATTCTGCAGGTCTCTAGGGGTTTTTGAAGATGCCCTATCCATCTCTTGTATTTAGATAAGCAAATGTTGCTTGTCTCTTAGCAACTTGATTGCTGGGTAGTTTAGAGAATATCTGTGATAGACTGTCATAGTAGCTAACAAAGAGACATGTTTGCATGACTAGGAGTTTGTTTTAACTATCCTAGACCGTTTTAGACGGTTGGTATCAAGAGGTCAGAGCTTCACATTTTATTTTTAAGTATCTCTAGGTATGATACCACCCTTGCATATGGATGTAATATTAAGATTATATTGGGCTACATAGGCATTGATCTTGGTATATTGATACATAATTAGGAGTATATTTAACCACAATTGAATAGATCTTTGTATATTGATACAAATTTAAAGGAGAAGTAACTTTATTCTCCCAACTCAACAGTATTGAGGCTTTGGCTGTTCCACACATTCATCTTGTTTCCTTTGTCTACAAGTTTCAATAGCCACTCCATTTATTCAGCTAGAAGTATTAACAGTTGAGCTAAAATCTCTCACTTCATGTAGACTTCTTACTTTGAAGGTAATCTATATTTGAATAATGATATCCAGTTTTATTTCCCTGTTTACTTTTCCTTACTTCTTCTCTAGTTTTAATAAGAGTGTTAATAAATAGTTATTAAGGCTGAAAGAGATAAAATATTTGACATTTTTCATTCAAATATAAGGTTCTATTCCTCGTGACTCTTCTCCAGTGACTCCCCTCTGACTCACTCTATTCCACTTTTCAGACATCTCCATGGTGCTCTTTCTTATTTTTCAAACCTGTTCCTTGAAGCCTGGTTCCTACAAGCTGTGGACATTTCCTTACAAAGTTCCCCTTCCTCCTTGTTAGCATCTTTTCTCTAGCTCTGCTTCTTTATTTGAAGAAACAACCAATTAGAACCTCTGATATCTGTATAACTTGTAACCATCCTTCTTGCCAGTTCCTAAAGTGGTGGTGATGTCTTCTTTAATGTTTAATTTGTTCATTTAAACATTTTAAGTTTTAATTGAAAAGTAATAATTGTATGTTTTGATGCAATATACTACATTATTTTAATATAAGTTTCCATTCTGGAATTATTAAATAAATGGAATAAATAAGTCCATATTTTAATGGTGAAGACATAAAATGTATTAGCATTTCTTACCTACAAAGTGTATGTGGTCAGTCCCAGGAATAGATCACTATAAGTTAAGTTTTCCTGTATAACTGAAACTATGCAATCATTTCTTTCAATCTGCGTCTCTCTTTTTTTCTTCTCTTCTCCCAAGAGAATGATATGAGAAATTCCATACCAACAAATTGGATAATTTAGGGGGTTAGGAGAGATTTCTAGTAACATACATACTATACTTCTCTTCACTTATTGTGAACATAGTGAAAATTTGGTTAGATTTGACGTGACCTTGGTGTCCTCTTCCTCTTCTTTTTCCTCATTCTCTTCCTCTTCTCCTTCCTCTCTTCCTTCCATTTTTTGACTTTTTACATATGAAGTTAATGTTGATCATTTGATTCAGACAACAGAAATAACAGCTACATTTGCCTAGATTCCTTTGATGTCTTTCCTTCTCATGGTGCCAGAACAAAAGTTTTTGTTTTATAAACAAACAAACAACAGTGACAAAAAACAAAACAAACAAACAAACAAACAAAATCCCAAAACAAAACAAATGACTTTCAGGGAATATATGAAGAAGCAGAAACCAAAAATGTAAATAATCTTGTCCAAGTTATACAACTAGTTCACAAAGGGTAAAATCTTTATTTTAAATTTTGGCTTTTCCGGCCAAATACTCTTTCTGCTATGCCATATTCTTTTTGTTGACTCCATTTTAGACTGGCAGCAACTTCTGAAAATGATGATCATGGTATTATTAATAAATGTATTTTTCAAGTAAGTAACATTTTAAGACTTCAGAAATCTGCTAAGTCCTTGCATCTCAGTTTATTGGTTTGGAACATAAAGTAATTATCTTCTGAGAAATTTGTTACCCTTCAATCTCCAGATTCCCAACCTAAATCTCTACTGAATGGTAAACACTGCCCAGTGAAATGGTTTGCATAAGCTCAGAAAAAAAAATAATTCCTTTTTAAAAAGTCACTTTTTGGGAGGACATAAAAATTGATATCAGTTGACAGCAATTAAATTATAATGATGTTGTTTTTGTTGAAATTGGAGCTCTTGAAAGTAGACCAGAGTATTCCCTTGGTTACTTGAATTCTCTACTATTTCTGGCTGTAGTTTAGCTAAATTATCTTCAATAGAAAATGATTTGGCAGAGTTTTTTTTTTCAATTTTCAGTATTAAATTTATTTAACATCATCACACCACTTATTATACCTGAAATTCAAGTATAATGGTATTATGTTTTTTATTCAACTACAACATTTTTTAAAACCCAACCTATTTATTTAGAATGTATATGTTTTAAGATCCATAAGGAAGGTGTTAGGACATCTGACATGATAAGAAATGGTATCCCCTTGAGAGAAAAGGAGGAAAAGTGATCAAATGGAGATTTTAGGCCCATGAATCCCCCTGCTCCATAAAACAGATCCAGAATAAAATGTATGTAGCTATAGTTCAAGGGTGTAGTTTGAGATGACATAGAAAATAGACCACACAGAGACCTGTGTCATATATATAAGGAAATGGAATCAGTAGAAACTATGATCCCAGTTCCTTATTTAGAGAATTCTTTGATGCAACACAAAGAATGAATAGGAGTTGCCCACCATGGCCTTTCTTGTGCATGTTGGTAATCTCACTTGAAGCAAGGCAAGCCACAGTGACAGGAGAGAGAGGCTAGACCCCAGTTAAAGGAATATCTTGGAGTTTTCTTCAGAGATGAGACTTGAACTGTATTCTTCGCAACCTCTAGATTGTCCAGCATGGTGACATGTTAAGGATATTGTCCATCAAGCTGTCACCCCAATTCCCCAAACTACACATCTGGCCCAGGTTTGTAGGCATCCAGAACTCTGCGGGAACTGACCTAATCTCTACCTAGTCAGTGTGGGCAGTTTATCAGCATCTTTATCAGTTCTCAGTCTTTGGATAGAGTCTTTATAGTTTTCTATATAAAGAATCATTTTATGAAAAAACATGTTTGACTTCTACCTATTTGTGCTTATTTTTCTTAACCATTTGCACTGTGGGCCCAGGTTCAGCTCCCAGAATCAAATGATGGCCCCCAAATAACTGTAACTCCAGTTATAGGAAATATGGTACCTTCTTCTGACCTCTGTAGGTACTGCACAAATATGATGCACATACATTTACGCATAAAAATGAAATAAAATAAAATAGAAAGAAAACAATTTGCAATGTATAAAACATTCAATACTATATTTAAATAACAATAGTGACTGTGAAAATCTTTGACTTGTTTCAGAGGTTGCTAGAAACAACATCAGTTTTTCTTGTTATGTATGGTACTAGGCATGGTTTGTCATTTATCACTGAGATTGATAGCTAAACCTTCTATATTCAATTGTTTCCTTTTTTTTTTGTTTTGTTTTGATTGAAGAGTGGTTGAATTTTATCAAAAGCTTTCAGTGAAGTTAATGAAACAATTACCTGATTTTTATCCTTCATTTTTGCTTATAAGGGTATATTATATAAAAATGATTTGTATAAGTTATTACTCTTGATCATGGTGAACTATGGTTTTCGTGTGTTGCTAGACTCCATTTGCTGGCATTGTATGGATTTCTTCCTTTGGTGTGTGCTTCTGTGGCTTTGGCCTTTAGGTAATTCTGGTTTTATGGAATGACTTTGAACAAGGTGCCTCCCTTCAAGTCTTACAGAATAGCCAATAGAGCTTCGTGAAAACCTTGGGAAAATTTAAGAGTGAAGTTATCCAGTCCTTGGCTTTTTTTAGGGGGGAGGTTTACTGTTTAAGTATTTTATTTGCTTTTCTATTGAGATACTTTTTAAAAAGTCCTTCATGGTTCAATTTTTGTAGTTTACATTTGATATAAAATTTATTCATTTTTCTAGGTTTTATCATACTATTATTCATACTGCAGCTGTGGTATCAGTTGTCATGTCTCACTTCGAGACTGAATTTATTTACTTAGATTCTTTTTCTTTCTTGCTTAGTTTGTCTACATATTCTTTGATATAGGTGAACATTGCCAGAATCTGCTTGCTTATTGATCTTTCATGTTGGGTTTGTTTAGAATTTATTTTTTATTTTTGCATAGATGTTCATTATTTTGTTACTTCCAGTAATTTGAGAGTAAGGCTCAATATTCTAGGTTATTGAGTTGCATAATTAGACTGGTTATTTGAATTTTTTCTATTTTTGACGTATTTATTTTCATAAGGTCTCTGGATTGTACTGCTTCTCCTATGTCCAACACGTCTCAGAGTGGAGTGTTTTCTTTTTCATTTGCTTTAAGGAAACCATTTAATCTCACTTTGATGTTTTCAATGGTTGATTTTTTTCCAAGTGTGTTTATTTACTCTTCATGTGTCTGTATAACTTAAAAGTTGTTTTGACACAATATTGTTCTACTCCATTCTAGTTAGAAAACATATGTGAGAATTTAATTTTAATGTTATTTTTTGAGAATTTGTATTGTCTAATTCATGGTCTAATATAGATAATGTTCCATACACTGGTGAAGAGAATTTGCCTTCTGCACTTAGGGATACAATGTGCTGTAAATATCTAGGTCCATTGGATCTTCAGAGTAACAGACTCTAGCTTTTATGGTTGTGTGTTGATTTTCTTTGGTTGATTAGTCCATTGACCACAGTTGAGTGTTGAAGTCACCTACTATCACTGTATTGGCACCTATTTCTCCCAGGAGTTAATATTTCATAAAATTGGGTGCTCTCACATAGCAGAAGTGTATATATACTTGACATTCAATCTCTATATCATCAAGCTCTAGAGTGCAATTTTTGGATTTAACTGACTTCACATCCATTATTTCACCTCACTTTACCCACATCCTCCCTTCACACTGCTACAAATATCTATTGGACATTGAATTTGATTCTTTTAAAATTTCTGTGAAAGGGAGTTTACTACATATTTCTTTCTGTATATGGTTTAGTTCACATAATACAGCGTTCTCTTACTCCATTTTTCTTTTTGCTATAAATAATCAGGATTTCGATACTTCCTTTGGGAATTTGCATTCCATTGTATCTACACAGCACCTCTTCATTATGCATTAACTATAGATGCCTACCTACTTTGATTCCAATTCATAGCTGTTGTGAGTAGTGCTGCAGTAAACACAGACATGTTGGTATGTCTTTGCTACACTGATTTCTTCTGCTTTTTTACATGTACCTAGAAGTGTAATTACTTGATCATTTGGCAGTTTTAGTTTTTTTTTTTTTTGAGAAACTCTGTGCTCTTCTAATGGCTGTACCAATTTATATTCCCAACAACAGCATGCAATTATTGTTCTCTTCAAACATATTGATACAGCTTGTAATTGAAATTTCTTCACTGTGAACTTTATTAAAAAGTTACCTACCAGGAGCCATGTGCGGAGATGCACCTCTGCAATGCCAGCATTTCCCAGAATGGGACAAGAAAATCATAAATTCACGGTTAGCCTTTCTATACAAAGAGTTCCAGATTCGTCTCACGTATGAAACTCAGTCTCAAAAAATAGATATGTGTTTGTAAAGGGCACGTATTACATTACCTGTCTTCAAAAATGGTCATGTTGGATCATCAAAAATGCTTGTAGAATAGAAAACACTAACAAATTTATAGTATAACTGTATACTAGAAAGTCATAATGAAGATCTATATGGTTTCTTAAAGTAATCTTGCATTAATGTTAATTTCTAATTTTACATTCAATACATGATAACAGGTACAGTAAAAGCAAAGAGGCAGATGTTTCTGACTTAAAGTGTAATGTATCTTCCTTGAAAATGAAAAATTGCCTCTAAATTTCATCAAATTTTAGAACTTGTTTCTTTCCATATCAGTTGGTGAAATATTAATAGGAAATTAAAGAAGGTAAACTGGGAAGAATAGGTTATTGTAACCAACTGCAAATCATTTTCTCTTATAATACAAAAAACACAGAGAGTCAACAATCTCTCATGGCCTTACTAAGGCTGGACTCGATCAAATGAACACAGCTCTATTGTTTGCTTGGATATGGAGCTGATAATAAACTCATAACTGAAGTCTTCAGTCACCACTGCTGATAGTACAAACATCGTGGGGACAAAAGTTCAAATATTCTGTTGATTTTTAAATTACTTTCTTTTATAGAATACCTAGTAAGAACTGACAGAACACAGGAGCTCTTCCTGAATCAATTTGAGTAGTCTGCTCAGGAATTCAGAAGTTTTGTGATACCTTTCTATTTATCTATAAAATAAAAATTATTCCAAGCTTAACAACAACAATGGAAAAGTTGCTGTGACCCTTTCTCATATTTATTGAGTTACCTAGATCCTTTCTTTTCTGTTTGGTGTTCTTTTCTGTTCTTTCTTTTCTGCTCTTAGCTGGACAGTACTTTTGGGGTCTCCTGTGTGACTGTAGTCAACTGGTAGTTGGGGAAAAGGTTACTTAAGTTTCTTTATGCACAGGTCTTGCCAGTGACCTGGTAGGCTAGAACATCCAGTGCTTGCTTGGCTATTCCTCTCTTCACATGACTATATGGCTAGTTTAGGCTTCCTTGCTTTATAGGGGACTAAGTTCTGTGGTACTTTCTTATATAGAGCAGCAGCTTTCCCACACAAAGTGTTCCAAGTAGAAGAGAAAGTGCTTTTTGTGGCCTCTATTGAGGAACTCTGGATTAATCTATGTGTACTGTAGATCATCTCTTGTGCATTCTATTTTTTAAACATTTATTTATGAATTCAAGTTACATCTCAATTACAGCCCCCTTCCTCCTCCCCTTCTGGTCCCACCCTCTTACCTTCTACCCCCTCTCCCACCTATCCTACTTCTCCAGTGGGGGGGCATATATCAGCCCCCCTCAGTTCATCAGTCACATGAGGGCTAATAGCTTCCTCTTTCTCTGGGGTCTGGCATGGCAATTTAGCTAGGATAAAATGGGACCACTAATAAGTAACCAAGCCTATGACTGAGGCTGCCCCACCCCACTTTCTAGGGGATCCATATGAAGACCAAATTGCCTAGACTCTACATCTGTATAGGTGCCTAGGCCTACAATAAGCTTATTATTATTTCTTCTTCTTCTTCTCCTTCTTCTTTCTTCTTTTTCTTCTTCTTTTGTCAGTGTTTCAGTCTCTTCAAGCCTCTAGGTGCCTACCTTGGTTGGTTCTGTTGATCTTCATGTGTTGTTCTGTGCATGCTATTAATCAAACAACCCCTAAGGTCAGCTAACAATCCCATGAAGACAATTCAATTTCATTTCTAGGATAGCAAAGAATGTGTTATATCTTTTAATTAGATTATATTATGTCCAGGCTTTTAGGGCTTGTTCATATTTGAAATATTGAGGAAACTGAGGCCTGCATCAGTTAAATCCCTGGTTACAAAAATCTCTCACTAAGTTCATATTAGAACAGTGCACAGTATTATTTGTAAATGTATTCATTATCTGAGGAGCAGGTCTTTCCACTGTTGAGTTTCTTTTTTTTTTTTTTTTGGTTTTTCGAGACAAGGTTTCTCTGTTTAACAGCTCTGGCTGTCCTGGACTCGCTTTGTAGACCAGGCTGGCCTCGAACTCACAAAGATCCGCCTGCCTCTGCCTCCCAAGTGCTGGGATTAAAGGCGTGTGCCACCACCGCCCGGCATACTGTTGAGTTTCTTAAAGGAGAATAATTTGGCCTGTGTTCCAAAATTTAAATCAACTTGTGTGACAGTTTGAAGATTCTAGTATGTGTACATGTGAAGCTTTGGAGAAATTAATATTCCCTTAATTTACTGTTGTTTTTCTACCTCCTAATATTTTTGTCTCTGACATCCTGGAATCAGGTTACAAATACAGCACTGATGCTGTTCTCACAGGTTATTTTATCTCAGTGACTCCATGGGGATGCAATTGCTGTTTTAACTCATCTTTTCAAATGGGACTGGAATGCCAAGTAGACATCATGAAGTGTGAGCTCCTTAACATATTTTAGCCACAAAAATCCACTTAAATCTCAGTAAGCAGAAACTGAAATGTTAGCAGTTTTGGTTCTTCACATTTAATTTAAAGAACTGGATTTTGAGGGGAAAGAAGAGAGGATATTTTCTAGAAATTTATGTAAACTGCTCTGACTCATGAGCAACACTCATGGAAGTTCCTGGATCATAAACAAATTCTCCTGTAATTTGATAATATCTTATGTTCATTTCCATAGAGCTGAATATTAGCTGATTTACCAAGTGGTCTTCTGATTGTCCTGTTTCTCATGTTAAATTACTGTGTTACCATTGTGGTCAAATGTATTGTGCATAAGTTGCTTTGATCATAATCAGCTATGAATTTGCAGGAAAAAAAATCATGTTTCTAGTCCTGTAAAATTGTGGACGAGGCTCTGGGCCCCTAATTTTTCAGTTGTTTTAATGGCCTTCACTATAATAATTCTTTTTAGGCAAGTCTTCTACCATTGAGTTTTATTCCTAGCCCCAGGTCACTTCCAAAAAGAGACTACTTAAAGCCCTTCTTGATATATTGAATAAATTATCTTCTAGAAAAGGCTGAGACTGGACCATTAAAGTAATTCTCCTGGTAATTCCTATATACAGAAAAGGCAGAAAAGCACCAAATCATATTTTATTGAGACTACAAAGGAAAATAGAGAAATATGGGGTATGGTTTTTTTCCTGTGATGGATAAATTCTGGAGGCATTGTATAAGGGACATATCTGTCTTCAAAGAAGAGATCATAAAGATGACAGAACAATTCTTACTATCTGAAATATATTATAGTGCCTTTTTCTATAAACTTCTATCCAAGGATAGCAAAAACATGAAGCAGGCTTTTGTTGGCGGCCTCATTTCAATTTTTCCTTTTCAAGAAAGGAACTTTTAGGAATAATAACATGAAACATTCAAGTTTAGGGTCTTGAAAATGCATCAGAATTGATGCCATATAAAGAATGAGAAGATCATATTGCCTCTAAACTGAAGGAATGACTACAAGAAAAACTGTCTAGAGCTTTAGTGAATTTTCTGGGAGCAAAGTTCAGAATGGGGGAAGAAGATCTTGACCATGGCTTTTATTTTTTCTTTAAGATTTACTTTAGTTTTATTTTTGTGTGTGCATGTGTGTATATATGTCTGCATGTTTATGTGGGATGTATATGTATATATATGTCTGCAGGTGAAGGTGGGCATGTTAGTGCTCATGGAATTCAGAAGAGAGAGTTGAATCATCTCCAGCTGGAGCTACAGGCAGTGGTGAACCATCTGCCTGATGTAGGTGCCAGGTGCCAAACTCTGATCTTCTGCATGTATAGCAGGTATTCTTAACTCCTGAGTCAACTCTCCAGGCCTTGAGCACAGGCTTTTAAGTGAAGGAGAGAGAAATGGTTCTGGTCATAGAAGTTACAGAATTGATTATGCATATTTCAGCTGTTCATGTCTAACATTTTTGCCTACCACTGGGGAGAATGTTTATTATAGACAGTACTGAAAGGCTGGCAAAATGATGCAGTTTAATAAAAGTCCCCATGAATCACCTATATTCCCAATATTCCACTTAACCTCTTCTAATCTAGGAAATAGTACATTTGACTAAAATTTAGGCTATTAATTCTGTAAACTAGTCAATGCCATCTCAAAAAAAAAAACATGAAGTAGAAAATCCATAGTCAAGATATACTCTGTACTCTAGAGTTCATGATGGGAAAATCTCTGCAAATATCTGTAGCCATTGTGTTGTCCAGTAATCAGACTCTGAAAGGCTGACCTATTGAAATGAGAGCCTTGGCTATCACCCATCATTAACACGGCACTATTTTTTGAACAGTAAATCAATTGGTTTTGAAAGTATTCAAATTGAAAGGATTCTTATCGTGAAAAGAAATCCCACAGCAACAAAATATCAAAGAAGTAAATAAAGGAGAAAGGCTTTTAAAATAGGACCAATCATGGGAGGTTAAAAGTAGAATAATTTTAAAAAAATGTAACCAATGTATTTAAAAATTTTAATTTATTTTATATTTTAAAAATATATTTGAAAAAGAGTTTTAAACATATCTGACTCAGAGGACATGACTAGAGATAGTATCACTTATTGAATAAAGGCGCGATGGTGAGGAGAACCATCCAAAACCTAGGGACTTGGGAGTTCAAACTTGTGTGATTAACTGATGACAGGCTCTCTGGAACTCGTTAACGAGTGAAACAGACACAGCTTTCTCTGCTTTATGGTTGAGTACTAGATAAGCTGTCATGTACTCTAAGGTGAACGAGTGTCTTTTAAAATAGGATGATGACTGGACAGTGGTCTACAAGCCTTTAATCCCAGCACTCTGTAGGAAGAGGCAGGTGGATCTCTGTGAGTTCAAGGCCAGCCTGATCTTCATAGTGAGTTCTAGAACAGCCAGGGCTATACAGAGAAACCCTGTCTCGAAAAACCAGAAAGAAAGAAAAAAAAAAAAACAGATAATGACTTTTCCTCAGTTTTGGTCCAATTTACAGAAAATAATGTAATAGTTAATATTATATAGCTCATATTTATTGTCACATAACAGTATAAGGATTTTTTTTAATAATTTATTTTTTATTTCTTCAAGTTACATCTCAATCACAATCCCCTCCCTACTCCCCCCTACAGTCCCACCCTTCCACCCTCCTCCCCCTCAACCCCCCCCATCCTCTTCCCTTCCTTTTTTTTTTTTTTTTTTAGTTTAAGGTATTTCTTTTTTTCCCCCAACAGCTCTCCCTTTCAGTTCAAAAAATGGTTCTTTTTCTTATAACTATAAATACAATACAAAACAACAGAAATAAACAGGCCACAATTATAAGAGTTATATGGCTTAGCATACATTCCCAATGTCCAGTCCATATGTATTTGGCACCTGACTTTAACATTCTACTATCTAACCATCTCCATGAGTTTAAAGTTCTATATCTAACTCAGCTTTCATACTAACTTGCCTCACAATTTTAAAAATATCTTCTTAGATCCAGATCACCTTCTTGATTCCTAAACAACTCAAAATTTAACTATGAGACTCTAGCTATCTATTCTTCAACCACCTCAGAGACCTGAGAGGGATAAATATATCTGATTATATAGGAAGTGCAGGGCCTGCAGCTTCCAAAACTAAGAAATAACATACCAGTGGCTGCCTGGACAGTTCCCATTTTCTCTCCATACATTACAGCATCAATCTGGCAGTGGCTGGAGAGATGGCTCAGCGATTAAGAGCACTGGGTGTTCTTCCAGAGGACTCAGGTTCAATTAACAGCACCCAGATGGCAGGTCACAACTATCTACAATTCCCGTTCTAAGGGATCCGACACCCTCACACAGACATACATGGAGTCAAAACATCAATGTTCATAAAATAAAAATAAACAAATTATTCTTAAAAAGTATTTTAGTGGCATATTTCCTTCTCATTTTAAGCTTATTATTTTTGCTCTTCAAATATCTTACAGACAATAAATTAAGCCATAGTGATTAAGTAGGTTGTGAAAGATGACTTGGTTCTGGGTATATTATTCAGTGTCCCAACTGTAAACAGCATCTCTAACTCTAACACATTGACTGCCATCCTTACCTTCTGTGTCATGATGCAATCAATCTGGAGTAATAGGAAGATAGCTGTAGCTTGAGACTTCAGAGGACTGTCAGAACATCTGCAGACCATTACACTTATTCACAACTTCAATGCGATTATGGTAATTGAAGTGGACAATCTAAAAGTAGAAAGCCCAGAAAGCTCTCTAGGTACAGGAGATGACAATGTTTATTACTATGGGGACCTTGATAATATCTATCTATACTTCACATTTAGTACTTAGTGATTCAGCACTTTTCTTTCATTATTGTTTTCAAATAATCAGTTGCCTCTAATAACTGCTGCAGAACTTCCCAGCCTTTATAATAAGTATTATTCTGCCTTTCTCAAAATATCTTTGTGCCAGTGCATCACCCAATTCATAAATGGAAAACAGTGGCACTATGATCATCTTCAAAAGACATTTATGCATCAAATGTAGTGGTCAAGGTTCTCCTTGACAGCCAGGGTTTTAGCTTTTTATTTTGGTTTTAGAATCCCTATTTTAGGGTTGGTTCTTCATACTACTTTTGTCCCTGTTCCAGATGGGGTTTCCCAAAAGCTGCAATGCAGATGAAAATTGTATATAGGGAGTGTTCAGAGGGAAGGTTTTCAGAACCAGTCTCTAGGTATTATTTGAGGATGAAGGTAGGATCTAGCAAAGGAAGAGATTGAAATGCATGAAGTCATATGAGATGCTCTAGAACTGAGGGTGTGATTTGGTAATAAAGCATTTTCTTAATATGTCCAAGTCCCTAGGTTCAGTCCTCAGTACTGCAAACATGAGTCCATAAACACACAATCATGTGATATTGATGCAAAGATTTTCACATTTTACCAACACAGCACTTCTCTAGGTAAGAGAAAGTAATGCTTGGTAAGTTGTGAAGATTGACTAACAGAGAACTCTTCTGTATCCATATTGAAAAACTAGGGAAATTAGGACCTCAAAGATGGTGGTGTGTAGTTGTAGACATTGAAAATGCTATTATTTTAAATAATGATTAAAAAAAAATCTACAGAAAAAGTGACAGTATTTCTGGGTATGGTAAACATGATATCATACAAAATACAAATAACTAACAAGCTGACATTGCATTTTAGAAGGTGTTTGACTCGGGGCACAAGTGAAAAAGTGACCAGGGAAGAACCCTCTCAATGAATTTCTTGAGTAAAGGTACAGCGATGAAGAGAACCATCCAGACAACTCAGGGACTTGGGAGTTCAAACTTGTGTGACTAAGCAGATGATAGGTTCTGAGGTTTACTAATGAACGAATCAAGCACATTAACCTGTTTTGTGGTTGAGCACCTAGTAAGACTGTCATATACTCTAAGGTGAATGAGTGCCATTTTAACAAGGATGATGGGATTTTCTCACCAAAATCCTTTCTGATTTATGATGAAGTATTTCTATTCATACATGTCATTACAAATAACTAGTTCCGGAAAAGATAATGGGGTGTGAGAATGATTGTGTTCTCCATATTTCCCATAGTGTTTATCCAAAAGCCTGAATTGTATGTTAATAGTTATAGGAGTGACACTAGGTCAAACATAGTATTGACATGATTTTATCTAACGATCAGAACATTAAAAACTTTACCTGTTGCAGTTGGGAATACTTTTCCTGAAAGTTTGCTGGGTCTTCTTTTGAGAACATTCATGGTCTTTTTCTTCTCTCTGCTTCTCTGATGTCCTTTCCCACTGCTCTCCATTTCCATTTCTCTCCCTTTCCCTATATTTATTGTTATTTATTTTTTTTCCACCTTCATCTCTAGTAATGTTTTAAATCATAAGAGTGATATACACCTTCTGAAATATAAAACTAAAAATTATAATGCATTCCATTATCAGGCAGGGATAGTTTTTCTATACATGTGGGATGCTTTTCTCTAGTGCTTGCCCTCTTAACTGGGCATTTTTGTATTGATCATCCAATATTTTAATATTTGTGTGGTGGCGCACACCTTGAATCCCAGCACGCAGGAGGCAGAGGCAGGCAGATCTCTGTGAGTTCAAGGCCAGCCTCTACAAAGAGAGTTCCAGGACAACCAGTGATACACAGAGAGATCCTGTCTAAAAGAAAAAAAAAAAAGGAACATATATATTTTAATGTCTTTTCTATCATGTTTTATTTACCTTCAGAGAACTTTCAACACCATTATGTATTCCTAGAAGACACAGTTTGTAAAATGTGTATAATAATGTAAGTGTACAATGTAAATAATTTAATCCAATATTACATATTTGTCAAATGAGTACTAGATCTAAGGGCAGAAGAATTTCAATAATCTTGATATACTTTTCAATAGCCTTACAAAAAAATTGGGCCTCCAAAATGTTAACAAGCATATTTAGTTATGAATGAATCCAGTTTATTTTAAAACAGGCTGTAAAGTTATCAGTTTCTTCTTATTTATTCAGTGTTGCTGTGAATTTAATTCATTATATTTGTGCTTTTCTTCTTTTGCATTCAGCATGTTTATTTCCTCTTACTTCAGTAAGTAACCTATTTCTAAGCTTATTTCATCATTACTATTAAGAAAATTAAAACATTATTACATGTCTTTTTGTGAAATAAAGTAACATATTTTGTGAGTTTAAGTAATACTGACTTAAAGCTGATAAGAGATTAATAAAATTCAATTTTAGATAGACCCAAATAGTCACAGAAACAATGACAGCCTGGAGTACCAGAGATTGATTTTATTAGACATCTTCACTATAGATAACTAACAAACTCAAGGATGACTTGAATACTTTTATGCTTTCTGCAGATGGTGCCCAGTGCAAAATTATTTTCTTCATGCAATGCACAGAGTCACATGGCAAAAAATTTGCCAAGCAATACAATGTAATTGATTTTTTTCCGATGTCACTGGAAATAAAAAGGAATGCATGTTTCATTTCCTTTTTATTTTGAATATAGTGGAGGTTAGGTTTTTTTTGTATCTAGAGATTCTTGACAAGACTTTTATAAGTATTGCTGTTATAGTTTTTCCTAATGAGCAAGTTTAAGGTCTAAAAGAAATTAGTCCACATCACAAAAGACAGATAAGGAAAGAGGGCAGGATGTAACACTAGGATTACTTAAAGGTCTCAATGTGGAGACTGCTTTAAAAATTGCTGAGCAGTATAACAAGGACAGAAGTGAATGGAGTGTCCATAAAAAAAGAGAGATTTTATTAAACAATAACAAAACCTACAAAATCATAACAATGAACAAGATAAATGAGCAGAGACATTTCAGAGTATATATTATTTGCATATGAAAAGCCCATATAAAAGATTAATGTTTTGAAGACTTGGTTCCAGGCTGGTTGTGATATTGAGAAGGTATTAGATCATCAATGCATTAATCCAGTCACAGTTAGAGGAGTTGTTTTGAGGCAATGCCTGGGTATATCATATTGGAGGGTTTATCATCATATTTCCCTGCCATTTCTGTGTCTCTAGCTCCTGACTATGACGAGGTGAGCAACACTACCACTTCTCCTTTCTTCATGGCTTGGCCTTGCCATAAGCCTAAAAGCAATGGAATTAGCCACCCTGAGATTGAAACCTCTGAAACCATGAGCCTAGATGTATGTTACATCTTTTCAGTTGTTTATTTATTCCTTTGCTTATTCAATACATGTGTATATGATGTGTATGTGCATGTGTGTGTGCATGTGCATATGTGTGTGTTGGTATATGTTCATTTTCATGTGCGTGAGTGTGGGTCCATGTGTGTTGATGTCAGAGAGCAACCTTAGGAAGTCATATTTTTATTTTTATTTTTTGCCTTCCATTTTGTTGTGGACAGAGTTTTGTTTTCTCCTGTGCACTGCACTTTTAAGGATAGCTGTAAGTGCTCATACCCAATTGGAGAAAAACACCTCTCCATGGTTTGAGTGGTCTTGATCAGACACGTTTTCACATTAATAAAAGGTGGAGTGACATGAAGAGAGTGACTTCATGAAAAACATTCATGCTGTTTAAATCTATATCTTTAAATCTAGATCCAGATCTTCTATGGAAAAATACATATTTAAATTAAAAGCAGCCAACATTACATATATATATATATATATATACATATACATATAGTGTGTGTATGTTTTTTTTTAAAGATTTATTTTATGCATATGTGCGCTCTATCTGCATGTACACCTGCATTCCAGAAGAGGGCACCAGATCACATTGTGGATGGTTGTGAGCCACCATGTGGTTGCTGGGAATTGAACTCAGGACCTTTGGAAGAGCACTAGGCTGTGCTCTTAACCGCTGAGCCATCTCTCCAGCCCTGTGTGTGTATGTTTTAATTTGAGTTTTAGGTGAGACAAAATAGTAATGGTATATAAAGGTCAATATTTTTGTATATTTTAGATAAAAAGAATGTTGCATATTTAAGTAAAGGATATTTGTGTGTCTAAAAAGGAAACAATTGCAGACTATAGCTTCAGTGTGGAGGAAGTTTTGTACCTCAAATTTTTGCTTCTTTTTAATGGTTCTTTCTTCTTTGTTCTTCTGCAGAGTTCACTAGTTCATTTTGAATTTATACCAGACAAAAGGTTCAATGTACAGTTGGATTTACCAGTGTATGTCTGTAACCCCAGCAGGTGGAGGTTTAGGAAGGAGAATTGGGAGTTCAAGTCCTACCTGAAATACATAAAGAGAGCAGGTCTAAGAGAACAAAACAAAAATTTATAAAACTCAAAATCATGGAATTGCTAAGCAAATACTAAATAGTTTACAATTTTCAGCCAAGTATATACAATAGATATTGTATTTTACTATGGACAAAATTTAGAAAGCTCCCCTTTCAAATTGTGAATCTAACCAATACTTAAATTTTTTTTTTTTTAAATTTTGAGACATGGTCTCTGTATAGCCCTGGGTGTCCTAGAACTCACTCTGTAGGCCAGGCTGGCCTCGAACTCACAAAGATCCACTGCCTCTGCCTCCCAAGTGCTGGGATTAAAGGTGTTTGCCACCACTGCCCAGTTCAATACTTTAAAAATAGAAAATTATTCATTTTGCATTTTACTAATTGTTACTCTTTTCATGGTCTCTTTATACAAACTACAAAGAGTCATGAAGATTAACTATGTCTTTACTTCTATAGTATGTACTAACAAATATGGGAAATTTTTCGAAGAGATCTTGAGATTCACATAATACAAATGAGGTGTTCCCATTCCAGTGTTTCCGTGGTGTACATGCATTGGTTATGTAGCTTTGGAGTAGATGTAGTTATGACTCTGTTTTGTTGGCATAGCCTAAGTTTTTCAAAATTAGGTAAGAAGCCAGTACACAAATGTTGTCTGGTCAGCTGTTAATCTCAGTTTGTGAGCCAACTCTATATCTACAAGTAAATAAAAAATTCTGACTCTCATGTTTGCTATCAAAGGAGACTTGAGGGAAACCACATCAGTGTGCTTTGAGTTGTCCCTCTTCCCTAGTGTTCTGCGAATGATGAATGATGATCCAGTTCTCCTACATCAATGCTGTTCCTTTACCTGTGAGCTTGTTAGCCCTGTACTACATTTGAAAAGTCTAAAGTATGTGAGGTCAAGTGACTGCACTGGAGCTCTTTTGGGAGTTTGAAGGATGGGAAATCTGCACGCCCAGTATGTGTGTGCTAAGGCAAAGGCAGCCCTACTAACAGCTAATATTTTACATCCCTGAGAGTGCACTCAGGAAAGCTGAGCTCAAACATATTTGATAAAAACTACCAGGACTAGACTCCAACACCTCAGCACCTTATGAGACGGGTCTATCATTTGTTTTGATGAGAAGTAAATGAATATCATCACAAACCAGAAGAGGTCCGGATACTCGTAGTCAGAAATTAGACAAGAACGGTAGAGTCAATTTCATGGAGTATTTATCTGCCCTGGTATACAGATAAAGCAGGTCTTGGGGGGGGGGGGCGGGACATGTGCCTAAAGATGTTATAGAACTTTTACTACATAGAACTCTTGGTTTAGAGCAGAACAACAGAGCAGCCAGTGCTGCAAATGTATAAAGGCAACACAAATAAGATACCAAGGGTTTACATCACCCATTTCCTAGGCATCATATAAACACCCCTGTAGTCTTCATATGAATAACTGAGAGACACAGTTAAGAGCAGGCTAAGATGAACAATTTGCAATTGAATGCCCCTCCTTGTCCTTTGGAGGACAGCACATTATGTATTGAATAATATGAGGTCATCATTAAATCTAAAACTGCTATTTTTTTTCTTCAAGTTTATTTTAATCAAGACACACCATTTGGAATTTAAAGTACACTTTAAATTTGAATGTTTTGTGACATTGTCATTTGACACACAATTCACCCCACTTCTGCCTCCACAACTAATTATATGTTAAATTATAAAAAAAAGAGAGGATATAAAATTGGTCATACTTCCTGAAGCTGAATGCATTTGACCCTATGTAATCAACAAATATTACATAAGCCTGACAAATCTTAAAATACAATTGGTTGTACCTGAGGATTCTCAAAATATAATGAGTCATACCTGAATATACAGAAAATGGTGAAAGTTGAAAACTCAATAGCACCTGACCTATTTATATAACACAGACAGGAAAGAGTTTTAAACTGTAATCACCTGCCTACGGGGAAGATCTTTTAAAATTAGACCCTTTCAGATAGAAGCAGAAGCAAAAAGGATATCCTATTTATAATTGCTTCAATTTGGGCTTAAAATAAAAATCTATTGTAAATACCCTTTATGTAGACTTCATCATGAAAGTATATTCGTAAGGTCAGGGAAGCATATTTTCTCCAGGGTGACTTCCCTGAAATTAACTATATTAATATTAGCATTAATGCAACGAAGTAGTAAGAAGTAACATATTTCATACTTACACTAATAAACTTTTATATCTGAAATTCCTTTTCTCAGACAACCTTATGAGGCTAGAACAGCTATTGCTATATTATTTTAAGGAAAATGAACAGGCTAACACAATTGAAACAACTTCATATGCTTGCAAAATTTGGAAATACACCATTGTACTTGTATATAAAAATTCTGCCAAGCTTCTTGAGGCTGTGAGTGAATATCCGAAAGAGACAAGCTAAGGGAGGTGCCACAATTGCACCTCTAGCTTTACCTCCACAGCTTCAACCATAACCTGTCCAAGGATTTCCCCATGGAGATGAGAGCTTTTGGTTTTTTAATGAGAACTTATTTTACCATGAGTTTTGAAACTACTTACCATTTTACTGCAGAACTTATCATGATTACAATGGCTGTCGTTCCCCCAAATCTCTACTCTTTTCCTGCTTGATGTTTGCTAGATACCTTCTCATGGAGCCAGATGGATTTCAGAGCAGCACATTTTATCATAGAGATCTTCAGGTTTTTATTCATTGACTATTTTCCAGATGCTGTTTTGTCTTCAGGCAACTCTAGCAGGAGAGTAACAATTATTTTGGTATAATTGCATTGTATATTAATTTTTTTAGCTCTTGAGACTTGACTATGGCCTGGTTATATCATGAGACTGAATGACTTTTGCTGATAGTGTGCCTGAAAAATATGATTTTTTCCAACTAAGTTACCAATGTTTATTTTAATGTGTGTTTACCCAAATGATGAGTTTTTTTTGTTTTTTGTTTTTTGATTTGTTTTGTTTGCTTGCTTGTTTTTTAAGGCCAGGGTGTTTACTAGGGCAAGTGTGAGTACTCTTCAGTACATGTAAACCAATCTGTTCTTTGGGTACAATGTGACCTATTGTTTTTCCAGAAATCTTCCAAATTCATGTTGTTAAAAATAATTTTCACTCAGAAGATTGACTTTCCTCCACCAGGGTAGTTACATGCATGTGGTATCTCCTTCGACCATCTTCTGTATCTTGCATTTTCTGTATAAACCTTCACATTCCCTGGCATTAATCTTCTTAATTCTGGGTTTTCATATAGGCACACAAATTCTGCTCTTATAATTTTTGTAATATTATTTTCTGCTTTTTTCTTTTTATTTTTTGGGAAATGATCTCATGAGCTAATATTTTATGTCACCTTGCCTTGCCATTGCTATACCAAGTTATCACATCTCTCCTCTGTGACATTTTTGTTATTCAAGTTCACGGAAGCAAGCAACATGGTAGTAATATTTTTATATCCTATTATGTTTTCTTTTTACAGTTCCTTTATTTTTCCAAATGCTTTCCAGTTCTGTTTGTATGATCCTTTGCCTCTGAATGTGGTGAACTTTAACATAATTTGATTTAACAATAGTCATTGGAAGAGTGAGCTGCAGAGGGCCCCGGATAGCAGGATTCTCTCCAGCACGAACAGAGCTTCCTCATGGCACATCCCTGTGCCTGCTGGATGAATGGTTCTTCCCTTCATTGCTACCAGCAGGACCAGAAGCTCCAGGGACCCTCAAGATTCTGAATCTCTTCTCCAAACAGGACTCTGAGGAGAATACAGCAGCAATTGTCAAGTCAAATTTTGGCTGTTACTGACACAGGATTCTGGCTTTGTCCTCTCAAAATGTACTATAGCTCAAAATGTAGGCAGATCTATACCACTTCCCCGAGGTACAGGCCTCCCTTTACTCTTATGGTCTTCTAAAATCCATTTCATCTTTACTAGTCATATGCTTTTATTTGAGTGCCAAATACTTTCCTTTTCTCCATAGGAGTTTCATTTTAGTTTCCTGTTTTCTATTTTTGTTTCGACCAATATTTAAAAAGAAGAAGTTAGGGTGATTGTATATGCCATTTAATAATTAGAGTAATGTGTATATTAAAGAAATTATACCTAAATATATTTCCCCAGAAATAAGAAAAAAAGTGTCCTCCTTTTGTTAAGATAGATATCTAGGCACCTGAAAGGAAAATGCACAGAGAACAAGAATAATTGTGACAGATACATACTGGTACTTTTATTTTGACTAATACAAATGCTGCCATTAAGTATTTGTAAGCACACAATTTTTGTACTTACCTGTATTTTAGATTGTAGATACTTTAAAATATTAGAGGGTTGGTTTGTTAAATTGGCCTTTTCAACAAATTCATTTGCAAAAAAGAAGAAGAAGAGGAAAAGAAGAGGAAGAAGAAGGCAGTTGATAGTCAAAGGTTAATAGAAATGGGAGCAAATCAGATGTGCATGGTCCTGCAGAGGGAGGACTTCCATTGTAAAAACCAGTATTGCTATTTATAATGTGAAATGGTATATTCAGTTCCCAGTAGCTGAATGCTCTGAGAACTAATATTGAACATTTCGATGTCAGTCTCTTGTGTCAAATGGTGTGATTTTTGTTTTTGTTCTGTCCTCATTTGGGTACACTTCATATGCTCGTGATGGATAAAAATAGGAAAATATCAAGAGAAACAATGTGTGCTTCTGTCTTTTCTCTTTGTGGAAGGGTATAGAAATGAACTACTCTGTCATGACAAACTGTGTATTCGAAATGGAAAATGTGAGAAAGAATAAAAGAAATAGAATAAAAATAGATTTTCAAGCATGTATAGTAATGGAGCATGATTGGGAGACCTATTTTTTAATAAGTTCTGTTTGTTTGTACGACACATAGTGATCTTACTAAGTCTACTAACTTAAATGTTCCTTTTTATCAACAGCAGAGGTAAGTTTGCTGGAACATTGAGGGCTGTTCACATTGAGCATGAAATTTCTTCAAGAATATCAAAGTTCAAAGGGCATCTCACAGAATGCGATATGGTTTCCCAAGGCTCAGCTTTCACTTTCTTCAGCCTGATAGATAGATGCACAGTGGGTTATTGTGAGAAGGGACTTAAACAAAAAAACATACCCAAAAGAAAAGTTGTCTGGGAACAAGCTGTCTCAGAGGATTAGTAACAGGAAACATGGCAACTTTGACCTCAAGGTCAAGAATGCCAACCTGCATTTGGTCAGTGGTGGCTCAGAGCTTACCAGAGTCCAAATGTAAACAATGTACAGGGAGACATCAAGAAAGCTTCATACATTCACTCTTTGAAAGTTAGCATGATTTCTAATTTGAAAATGAGGTGTATATAAAGAACACCAGTGTATTCACACATGTGTGATACGTACCCACACACATGTGCACACACACACACACATTCACATAAATATTTACACACATATACCAAAACAACTAAAAGATTCTCATACGAACATGAAGAGTAATTTTGAGCAGTAGTATTATAGATCATTTAATGTTTTGTCAATACCTGTTTTCTGAATATTATTTATGTTATTAAAAAAATCAATTCTCAGGTTGATTTTTACAGCATTTAGAAATAACTCCCAGTATTAACTCTTTTTTTTTAAATGAGACATGAGTTTTTTTTGACCCAATGATGGCTTCCCATCCCTCTCTCTACAGTCCTGTCCAATGAACATCTCACAGGGTTTTCCAATAGTAAGAGACAGAAAAGGAATTTCGGATCTAAAAACCCACATGTTCAAAGCCACACATGCGCATAAGTGTCACATCCAAATATATCAGACTTTATCCTGGATCAGAGAGATGGCACAGTAGAGAACCCCATGGATGAAGCCAGGTCTTGGGCTGCTGAAACGGCTCTCAAGATCTCCTGGAATTGGGAAGAGGGGCTTGAGCCTCCAGAGTTCACTTATCATGTGACCTTGAATAAACTATCTTTGTCCTTCGAGCTTCAGTGGCAAACTCTGGAAAAGTTCAGAAAGCCAAAAAAACTGCGCAGGTGATCAGAGAGAGGACAAGAGTCCAGGGAGCAGGAAGATAAGTGTTCCACAGCTTATCTGCACTGGGGTCCAGTCTCTGCTGCTTCTGCGGTTGCTCCACCACTCTATATATAACTCAGTCTGTGGTCCATTACTGCCTGTTCCAACTCTGGGCCTGGAAGCTGTCCATCTGCAAATGGAAAGGAGCTGGGGGTGCTGGCAGAGCAGCTGGCTATGGTTTGGGGACAAGTAGAATGCTTTGATCAATGGAGTCTGGTCTGATCTGGGCAGGACAGCATCAAAGAGAGGAATGAGCCTTGGTTAACCTTTGGCTGTTAATAGAAACATTTGATGTTCAGTCTTTTTGTGTTCAGCTATTTAAATGTCCTAAGAAGTTTGTAGGTAGAGGTTGAACTTCAGGGCTGAAGTCCTGGCTGGAACAGTCTTTGGGGCTGAACCATCCTTGTTAGCAATTTTGAGTTGTTCTGGTTGTAGATTTTTGAGGAAACAGCTATTGAGGAAGTCTACAAGGCTTGATCATCTGGGCTACTTGTCTTCTTTGGTGTCTGGTCCCATTTCTTCAGAAGTTTCAGTTGTCCAGTGGTCTCTGGACTCCATAGATGGATGCTTTTAATCTCCTGGAAAGAGAAGAACAGAGGCCTGCCCTAATCCTAACTCTGATCCCAATACTTGGAAGGCAGAGGCAGGCACATAGGATTTGCAATGATTTAAGTTTAAAAGCTGATCGCAAAAGCCATGCTGAAATTCAAACTAAATTGTCCTTTGTGATCTCAAAATGTATACAAAATGTATGTTAGTTCCAAAGTATCAAAAGAATTTTTATAATCTCAATTGAAAGATAATACTTTTTATATTGTCAAAAAGCCCAATTTGCTCTAGTAAAGATATTACCTGCTCCCCCTGCACCCCAAAAAAGTAGTGCTCCCAATATTCTCTTAATCATCTTCTTTCCTTAGATTCACTTGTAAAATCCTCTGGACATAGCTCTTCTGTAAAGCACACAAGACTAAAGTTATTGATTCAGTAACTTACCTTTTGAACATCTTCATATAAAAGAGTACCTAGTGTTAAATTCAGTTACCAAAATAAATTCATATGACTTCAAGTCTCTCCAGAAGACTATCCAAATATTTTTCAGACTCAATGTTATCTTAAATTTTTTTCTTTTTATTTTGAGATATTTTGTTTGAATAAAGATGGAAGGGGGGACAGTGAGATGCCTCAGTATGTAAAGGCACTTGCTGCTAGGTCTGAAAAACTGAGTTTAGTTCCCAGAATGCACATAGTGGAAAGAGAGAACCAACTCCTGCAAACTGTCCTCTGAAGTATATTGGTGGGGCATGTAGTGCATGAGCTTGTGGGCAAGCATGAGGGCATGCACTCCTGCACACACACACACACACACACACACACACACACACACACACACACAC
>CAJQZJ010024872.1:0-32270 GCA_907164525.1 Lophiomys imhausi | reverse complement strand
CACACACACACACACACACACACACACACACACACACACACACACACAAACACACACACACACACACACACACAATGTACTTTGATTTGGAATGAATAAATTTAATTAATTTATTTATTTATTTTACATTCGAGAACAAGGCTTATAATGGAAAAATCAATAAGGATCTATTCCACCTATCTCTTCAAAATTCTCTTCTGGCTCTTCAGAGATAATCTTCAACATGTACTTATTACTCACCAGATGAAAGCCTTTTATATGTCAGACACTGTTTAACTGCTAAGGGATAGCCATAAGCAATACACAAACATCCTTGCCTGTACAGAGTATGCATTGTTATGGGGTGAAGATAACAAATTCACAAATTATGTGAATATTACTTGCTTTCAGTTGCACGGTTCACGGCAAAGTCTAGGAAAAGCACAAGATCTTTGAAGGCAGTATAAAATATTGGGAGGGAAAATGGGTAGATTATACAAGGAGGAATTCATTGAAAGTTTTGTTGCCTGAGGGAAGTGAGAACTGTTCTCAAGAGAATCTTTGGGGATTGAGGTTTCTGAGCCACAAATTCAACAGCCTTAGAGCAGACATTTGCCTGGTTGTTCAAGAACCAAAAATTATTCACACCGATTTCTTCATAGAAAATGTACAAAATAGCAACATTATTTGGCATAGGTTAATTTTCATAACATTCTTAATGACCATGTTCTTTTCTGAATGTCTTAAAATATAACCATAGTTAATAATTTTAAGCACCTCATTATTTCTACATAACACTCATGAATATTGTGTTATTGTTTTCCAGTTAATTTAAATTGTCCTTTTTGTTGTTAGACTCTTGTCTTTAGGCCAGTTTTCATTCAACAAATCGTCTTTTGAGCCACTAAGAATTTCCTTTGCTACACTTATCCTAACTATCTAGTTACCTAGTTATTCTCTCTCTTGCTCAGTACTCATGTTTCCAGGGGCTATTCGAATTAGATCTCTCACAATCTTTAGTATTTATTCTTTTATTTACTAACTTATTTATTTGTTTATTATTGTACATTTGTGAGCATAGCATGTTCACATACATGCCAGTGTGTGTGTGTGTGTGTGTGTGTGTGTGTGTGTGTGTGTGTGTGTGTGTGTGTTCAGTCAGAAGACAACTTGTGCAAGCTGAGTCTTTTCCTCCTCAGTGGGATGCAGAGATAGAAACCAGGTTAACGAGCACCCTTAACTTCTGTGCCATGTCAGTACCTTGTACTCTGTCATCTTTGTTGAGCTCTTCATGTTTACCCATTTGTCCAATCAGTCTTTGTTTCATGCATTATTTGAATTTTATGTTTTCTGCAATATGATTTTCTGGAGAAAATATGTATTTTAGAAGAATTTACCAAGGTTAACTGAACATGAAGACTTGAAGTAGCTCAGCTGAATATCTTGCTATCCAGTAACTCAGCAACACTAACATAGACCCACACTTTAGCCATATTTCATCTTTTGGGTCTTACCATGGTCCTGTCTACACCAAAAGGCACACAAAATAACTGGCATCTATAGAAAGAGACACATTTTTCTAGTGTGAATGTATAGGGGCATGAGGGAACATTGTTTCTTTCTTTCTTTCTTTTTTAAGATTCATGAGAAGAATCTTCTATTGCTAATCTGTGATGTGAAGAGGACAGTGTGTGTTAAAATGTTTCCTTTCTGGTATAGAATGTTTATGGTCACACAGTTCAATATATAGACTTTGACTTTTGACCTGATTTGTTTGTTTTATTTTCCTCAGTAACTCAACCTAGTTCTTCACACATCTAGAATGCCCTAACCCACATTCTTTAAGAGTGATGTTTTTAGCATAACGGACCTAATTTCCTTTTGGGAGAGAATAGATTATGCACCTAATTATCCAGGTCTGGCCATGGAATAAGTGGAAGCCACAGTTCTGTGAACACATACTGTGCTGTGATGTTTCATTTCTTGGTGAAACATTCTCAGGAGTACAATTCCCTGCCATATGTTTCTTCAGTCTTCAAATATTTACCCAACCCCTTTGAGAGTGACTATGCTGTTTTTACTGTCCTACAGTATTCATGAGCTGCACATTTTCTGAATCCTCCCAACATTTTTGTCATGCTGTTGTTCTGACATGGACTTATAGTTTATTCTTTGTTTAGTCTTCATTTCCATGATGCTAATATACTTTGCTGCAACACTACCAGATCAAATACTGAAATCCGATGTTGATCATCCTATAGCTTGTAGTCTGCAATGTCTAGAAAGCCCTGACCTCTTCAATAAATGGTGAGCTTCCTTTCCCAGTGGGACTCCCTCTTCTCTGCTGATCTGTGGAGTCCAAATCCCCACACCCTCTATGGGAGGAATGTCAGGTAATCTCAAGGAAGTATTTCTACTCATTCCATACTTGTATCCTCATCTCCAATTTCTAAGGTTCGTGTGTCTTTGTTGTTTTATTTCTACTTTTGGAGATTCCTCTAGACACTTTTTTATCCAGAACCAAATGAATTAAATGTTCTTAGCTTTTCTACATGAACAAATGTCCTCCAAAATGTTGTTGTTTTTTTTTTTTTTTTGTTTTGTTTTTCTGGATATAGGATTTAGGGTTGGCCTCGCCTTCCCTGATCATCTGTGAAGGGCATTCCATTTCCTCTGAATTCCTTTGTATCTTAGGAGGAATTTGCTACAATTATAAAGTACTTCTGTGTAGACTGGGTATGGTTTCTGGTAACTTTCATGTCATTTTATTGGAGCAATTCTGAATAAAAGGTTCTGTATCCTTGCATTCCACTCTCCTCCCACTTCTTCAGTTCCTAGGCACACGCTTTCTTGATAACTTTTAAAATTATGTGTCTGTTGAAAATTCTCAGTTTCAGATTTGTTCTGTGCTAATTCCCATTTCATTCTTCTACTCCTGTGGACCCTTGTTAGTCTACAGATTTCTAGTTTTGTTTAGTAATTTTATGTTTTATTAATACAATTTGCCAAATAGTTTTAGTGGAATAAGATAAAACTAGTAACAAATGGGTCTAGTCTCTTCTGGCCCAAATAATAAATTCTATCATTAATCTTTAAATTTGCTAAAACAATATGCTTTCTCATCAACGTGTAATATTGAGTTGTATCAACTGTGTATTTATTCATTCATCTGTTCTTATCTTTCTATCTACTCACCCATTTATTCTTCCTTCTTGCTACTTTTTTATCAAAGATTCATTTGGTGGGTTTTAAGCAGCTGTGAGATACTATTTTGAAGGAACCTGGAGCATGTGATGGAAAACATGACTAACAAGAATAATTTACCTTTGTATAAATGTATACTTCCTTGTGGGAGGCTTCATGGAGAAAATGAATTATGTTTCATATAGGAGAACAGAAGACAAATCATTACTGTGTTTTTCTTTCTGCATAATATCTGGTCATACCGAGCAGTTACTGTTTTCTTGGAATGCAAGATTATTTATGAATATAAATATACAGCTTAAATGATTGATAACAAAAATAACTCTTCTGTCCCTTTGTTTCAGTGATAGTATTACCTGGGTACATATAAGTTATCTCTTAGCATCAAAGCATCCAGCTGTGTCATTCTACTCTACCCTTTGCTTAAAGCCCTAGGATCATATTTTGTCTGCCTGATAGCTCTTAAACAGATAGGTATTATTACAAAGCACAGTGAGGACTGTAATCCATAGACATTATTCATAATATAACCTGTTTACAGTTGAACCTGGGTAACATTTCATTTTCTTTACTAACAGATTTTCTATTGTAGATTTGGTGTCTCTTTTTTTAATAATTTATTTTTTATTTCTTCAAGTTACATCTCAATCATAATCCTCTCCCTACTCCCCACTCCAGTCCCACCCTTCCACCCTCCTCCCCCTCAACCCCCCCATCCTCTTCCCTTCTTTTTTTTTAGTTTAAGGTATTTCTTTTTCCCCCCAACAGCTCTCCCTTTCAGTCCAAAAAAAATGGTTCTTTTTCTTATAACTATAAATACAATACAAAACAACAGAAATAAATAGGCCACAATTATAAGAGTTATATGGCTTAGTATACATTCCCAGTGTCCAGTCCATATGTATTTGGCACCTGACTTTAACATTCTACTATCTAACCATCTCTAAAAGGATGAAACACAAAGGGAAATGCCCTTGCCTACTGTTCCCTAGTTTCAGCTGCCACAAGCCACAGGTGATTACAAACTCTCAGGTCAAATATACAAAGGCTACTGGAATGTCATAAATTGCATGCATGAATTTTCCAGGGGCCCCTGGCCATATCTGCAGCAGAGCTAAAAATAAAATTCCTGACTTTTCCTGTGCAACTGCCTTGCTTGGATCAAAGTCACAATTGCAGTCCTTTCTCTGTCCTGAGCACTGTCTTCCTTTGCAAAATTTTTTCAGCTGTCTTCTCTAATCTTCTCTGCAGACTCAGTAACAATTTCCATTTTCCCCCAGACATTAAGAACAGGTGGCACAAGAGATATTAGGGATCTCATTATGACATATAAATTAATGTCTTCTTAATTTAGTATCAGTTCTATTATTGTGCTTCTGACAGGCACATATATGCACATATACATTTTATTTTTCTCTATATTCCTATTTGCTTCACATAGAAGTTTTAACTTTGTGTAATGTTCTGAGTAGGATAGATATTATGATAACCTTTACAATTTTCTAGGAGACAGTGTGCTTTATGATTGTTTAAGAAGAATAGTGTTACCAAAGAAAACTTACCTTTTAGTATTATTAACACATGGAATAGTGTGTTAATTGCAAATATACAGTTTGTTTAATTCTGACAAATGAAAACATCTATATGATCTATACCACTTAGGGATGTAAATTATTTTATCATTGAAAAAAATTCCATATGCCTTCCCAGTCAATCCTCATAACGAAAGATGTATTCATAAGACCGTGTTTTTCAATTATTCTTGATTTTTTTTTTCATTTAACTGGGATTTTACATAAATGCTGTTCTGTGACTGTTTTGAGATTTGATAATATTAACTGTCATAGTAGTTAATTCCTTTCTGTGTCTCATATTATGAATTTCAGTTTATTAATACTTCTCTTGATAAATACAATGTTTCTACTCTTCATCTAACATGACAAAATATGTTGTAATTACTCAAGGTGCCAGGTGTGATGACACACACCTTTAATCTCAACACCTGGGAGGCAGAGGCAGGAGAATCTTTGTGAGTTCAAGGCCAGCTTGATCTACAGAGTGAGTCCAGGACAGCCAGGGCTACACAGAGAAACCCTGACTCAAAAAACCAACCAACCAAACAACAACAAAAACAAAATAAAACAAACAAACAAACAAAAAACCCTAAAATGCAATAACAACAACAAAACATACTCATGGAGAAGCTGTCTGTAGGAGAAGCTTTTCTGAAATTTGTAAGAAACTTTAGGAATGGATTTCATGTGTCTTAGAGTATAACTTTTACAGGAATTGAAATGGTTTATCCAAATTGATTATATATGAACATTCCTGATCATAAATAGTTTTTGCTAGACACATGGTAATAATGAGGGTATGTAGTGTTAAAGTGTGTTGAGATGAAAATGAAATGAGAAAAACAGTCTTGTGATGGTTAATCTCAATGGTCAACCTGAGGGATGAGCTCTAGTATTAGCTGGGAGAGTGACTCCTGAGTGTGCTTGTAAGGGGTTAGGTTAGGTTAACTGAGGTGGACAGACTCATTGGCTATGGGTGGAACTGTTCTCTGAGATGCCAGACTATACAAAAGACAAAATGAGCTGAGCACAAGTGTACATCACTTTGATTGTGGATGCAATGTGACCTGTTGCTTTAAGCTGCTGCTTCCTGCATTTTCCTGGCATGATGGACTGTATCCTTGAACTGTGAGCAGAAATAAACTCTCTCCCTTAAGTCATTTTTGTAAGGGTGTTTTATTACAACAGCAAGAAAAGAAATTCAGAAAGCTTAATCTTTAAAAGTTTAGTTTAGAGTAGCTGCATATCTTGCCCACCCCACCATTTGTGATTTAAAGTTTTCCTAAGGAGTATTTAATCTTTTGTGGTGAAAAGATATTTTTCTGCATTTCTAAAGATCATTCAGACATTTTTGTTGCAAAATATCCTTTCATTACATTGCAAATCTAATGCAGAATTTCCAGTCCAGGTTATTCTTATATAGTAGAATTGGTAATTATCTTGGAGTTGTATAATTAATTTCATATCAAAATAACAAGTATTGAGTGACAATAAGAGATTGAATATTGAAAATATGGAGATTTTCTTTTCAGTTCTGTAAATTAAAATCTGATGGTATTCTTAAAGCACTTTGTAAATATCATTGAGTCCTGGTCCATTTGTAGTACAGCTTGACTAACAATATTTCAGTTAGTTTGTTGAAAAATTTTTAAAGTGTGTGATTTGGAAGGTCTTTTATGTACAGTAAATACTTTGTGTTTTTTATGAGTTAATGTGTTTACCAGTGAAATGAGCTATGAGTATTTTCCAGAAGGGATAACCATTACATTATTTTAGAGAGCAGAGAAAATAAGACTACAATAACTATTCACCAGTGGCTTGATCCGTCTATTTTGCTTGACTCCCTGAATGTTCTAAACATTTTTTGATAGGTTTTGAATTAATAGGTGCCTATGATAGTGATGTGGGCAAGGACCTTAACACATAGATTCAGATCTTTCCGTTGATGCTCAATTTTCTATAAACCACATTTATTTTTATCAGTGGAAGGATTTGTTTCATAAGATGTGACAGAAGTCCACAACACATACTTTTATAGTATAGTTTTATCATTTCATTTTTACTCATTTTCTTTCCAGATAAGAGAGAATATAAAGAGTGCAAATGACTGAAGAGATTGACCTCTTCTCCTATCCAATGCTATAGCTCACAAGGAAGAGGAAGTTGTCTGGTTTCTAAGTGGAAAACACAGATAGATTCACGGAGACAACACAGAAATATCTGTCATAACCATCCCCAAAGCCTCTTCTTATTAGATCAGATTATAACTTCCAGTTTCTCTTCATCCCACAGTTCACTGCAGCTTATTCTTCAATTCTATGATACCATACTATAGTGTGATTATTTTTATTGGGATTTTTACTTTAAAGTGTTTCCCCCCCTGTATAGAAGTGATTGTTTTGGAGGGGGCACTATTTTGATCTTTTAACTCCAACACAAGTTGATAGTACTCTAAATATACTCCTTTACCTTTTAAATTAATTCTTGTTCTAAAGAAAAGTGATGTGTGTGTCATAGAGTAAGTAGGAGACTGTCTGACTGATATCTACAGAGAATTCCTCCCACAGTGTTTTCTTTTTCACAAAACTCTGAACTTTTCTCCTTTGCAATGAGCTAACACTGATTTTACTATTATCTTGTGCTTCTTATAGCCTTGCCAACATACAGATTGTCATGCAGGGGATTACAGGAGGATTAAAAAAATGGATGAAAGCAGAAGATGGAGATTTCATTTATGTAGTGCAACTGGGGGCATACTGATATCCAATGGATCACAAAGCCCTTTACGAGACATGGTAGGAAGAATTCATCTATCTGCATAGCTCCAATGCTCCATGAATATTCCAGGTACAGTGAAAATAATTTCTCTACAGTGAATGAATTATGCAATATTTAGAGTTTACCTATGAAAACAGAGATAATCAGTATCACAATCAAGATAGGGTTCGTCTCAGAAATTCAAAATCATCTAATTGTACATACAAAATACGCGTACTTCTTTGTATATCAATTATACAATAAAGCTGTTTTAAAGAGACAAAAGACATGCAGGCTTTCCAGACAGGCACAACTTAATCACATGAATTATTTATAGGGAGAGTATTTCCTCTAGCTGGTTAGAAAAGAAAGTTAGAAAAAGCCTCTGGCTCATTTGATAGAAAGCAAATGCCCACACAGCAAATAGCCTCTGAAGGTCACAGAGAAAAGAACTGTGGGAAGCCTCTAAGGTCCAAGAGTGACCCTAGCTAGCAGTGAGCAGGAAAATAGGCCCTCAAGCCTAAAATGGCTAGAAAATGGACCTGCCAACTACTGGTGAGGTTGGAAGGGGAATCTGAGCCCCAGATGGCAAGCCAACATGAATCCTTGATTTCATCTCCATGATACCCTGAGCAGAGACTTCTAACCTTAAGACATGGAAAAGCAAATTAATGTTATTCAAAGTTGTCAATTGAAAGTACATATAGGCAGACAATAAAAATCTTTTGGATTGTTGACCAAAATAGCCATTTAAAATTGAAAATAGTTTTTCAAAATGATGAAAATACATCTCATTTTCAAAAACAAATCAGTATTTGTTACTATACCGTCTTTTGTTTTAGCACAAGTATACTACATAATTGTAATTACAATAAACCTTTTATGCGAATCATATTATAACACTTCTGTGTTTTTACATCTGGGGTTATTTAAAGTGGAAGAAGGCTTTAAAGAGAGTTGTTCAGTGATTCGATTTCTAAATCACTTGAAAAATGGGCTTCCCTTCCCCAATCTTCCTGATTATTTTATTCTCACCTCAGTGTACTGCAGTCACCTCAAGTTCACTTAATAAGTCTTCTGAAAGTGTGTAGTTAATTTTATCATTTCCACCTTTGTCTCTACTGTTACTTTAGTTCTTTTTAATGAAAACTAACTAAATTATATATCATAATAACAAGTGTATTATAAACAAGTTGGCATAAAGGTAAAGACAACTGAATAAAAGTCATTTGTGTATCTAACTTCACAAAAGTGGAGTGATTCTGGCCCCATAGGATGTATGGTTCAATGTGTAATGGGTCTCAGTGGCATGGTATAATGAGGGTCTGTTGGATGATATTCACTTTGACAAGTAAGTGACATGGAAGTAGATTATGAGAGTTTCTATCAAATATAGCCCCCTATATGATTATATTTAAATAGCACATACATATGAAGATTCATCAAAATTAGAACATGATAATATTAACTTGTAAAAGCCATTATTGATTTGCAAAGTGTGAGCTCTCATAATCAGAAAAATTATAATATTCCATTTTCACAAACATTTGCTAGATATATGAACAACCAATAGTAAATATTAGGAATTTTCATTTTAGAATTGAAATTCAATTTATATATTTACTATGAAAAATAAAACCCTTATAGTATTATACCCACTCTGCCCCTGATTTTTAAATGATTAGTAATGCTATCTCCTAGTATGAAAATAGAATAAAATTTCAAATAAAGAAAATTGAACTGCCCTCTTTCAGCTAAGATATACTATTTCTATGTTCCATGTTTCATTTCGTTACCTTTTCTCTTACATGTTTTCTCCTGATTTTCATTCATTAAATGAAATGATCTTAATGACATCTAGTGTGAGAAAAAGCATACGTGGCCACCATCACTCTGCCATTCTTGCATTAGTCTACTTCCAGTGCCTTGCATGTAGACTCCATCATGCAGAGGTGGAGAGAATCTACCCATGTGAAACAGAGAGAAACCATCCCAGACAGAGTACCTGCTGCCTGCTGCCACTGATCTGAGAGCTGATAGATATCTGCTTTCTCCTAGACAGTAGAGGTGGGTCAGACTGCTTTCAGAAAAAGTAAGACACGCTGGAGCCTTCCCTTGCCAAATGACAATCAGACAGGAAACAGAAACAACTATGGGAGATTATTCTAGAAGTGGGACAATTGGCACTTTTCAGGAAGGTAGAAGGATGATGTACCTGAATAAAAGAAGAAGAAGAAGAAGAAGAAGGAGGAGGAGGAGGAGGAGGAGGAGGAGGAGGAGAAGAAGAAGAAGAAGAAGAGGAGGGAAAGGAGTAAAAGATGAAAAGTGTCAGTTCTGGAACCTTCAGTGCCTGCTGGCATGTGGTCACTTAGTTAGCCCATAAAAATTCCAAGTAGAATCTTCAGTGCCTAGCTCACACCTGCTGTACTGGGGGAGGTTCATGATTTATGTGTGTGTAACCTCTGGGGTATACCGAAGACAGGAAGCATAAGCCCACCCCTGCCTCAGAGACACACACACACCACCACAAAACCTTTTATCTGTGAGCATCAAGCATATGTGTTGCCACCTGTTTGACCAGCTGTAATATCTTACTAATAGAAGTAGAGCAAAACTGAGTCCAAATTCAGCTGTTTCACTGTTTAGGCATTGTTACAATATCTATCCATCTTAAATATATTAAAGTGTGTTTGAGAGCATCATCCTCATTCTGTTTTGTTTGTTTGTTTGTTTTTAGGAAAAAGTAGGAAACAACACAAACAAAAGCTCAAAGCACTCAGATTCTAGATAGGAGAAATAAGCAATGGAACCTTTAAGAGTGAAGACACAAAATGTGTGAGACTAGAAAGTACCAAAGTAGAAAAGTGTTTGGTTTACAAACTATAGTCAAGAAGAGCTGTACCTAACAATGTCAGATAATGAGCAGCCAAGAGAAGAAAGTAAGTGAATAAAAAACTGGCTCTGTTAAGACAGAGAAAATCAGACAAAATTCAACATGTGTTAGGAGCATATATAGGGAACACTAATGAGGATAGCATGGAGAAAGGAGCATTGAGTAGAAGTGTATCATGTGATATTAGGAAAAACCAAGACATACACAGTAGTGAAAGATTGTTTACGGTGCTTGGGAGAAATGAGTGTTAAGGAAATGAGGCAATTTCCATCTACTATAGTAAAGACATCCATGTTGACCTCTGTCCATTACAGAAGCCATAGATGCACTAGAGATGAGCATAGGAAGAGTGTCAATGCAAGGGACACGCCTTCTGTCACCCAACTCAGGGTCCTATCAGTGTCCCTGGGCTAGCAAGCTTATCAAGTTTGCATGAGAGTCTTCTGACTTGCCTCTTTCTCGCATATACTAAAGTGATATTCATGCCAGCCTCCCTTCTTGGTTCACTCAAATGGAGCAATTATGTTTTGCTTCAGTGCCCAATTTCTCAAGAGTAAATGAAAATTCTCTCTTCACTAACCTTATGAAAACTCTAAAACCTTTCTTAATATTTAGCATGCACTATTTTTAAAACATTAACTACTGAAAAAAAATCAATCATTGTGTAAATTACCATAGATGGCAAGAAAAGAAAAAAAATAACAAATCAGTCAGAATTATTATGATAAAATAATTTTAATATAATGAGTACATTATTCCATGTAAATCACCTAGCAATATTACAACAAACAATGTTTTGTGAATATTGGAGAAAAATTCAATTGATTACTGAATATATTAGATATTTAGCATAGAATGAATTTTGCCAATACAGAGTTATTAGAAAGAGTGTTCACAGAGCTGGTTCTGAACCATTAGGTTGACTAAAGTAAGAAATTAAAATTCAGTCCACCACATTCGGTTGAGAAAGAATCTCTGTACATGTGTGATAATTTACACACACTCATGCATATAACTGAGCATAAGCCAGAAGTCTGCAAAGTCTTTGATTTTTTTCTTTAGTTCTAACTTCCTTACTTAATCTCTATTCATTTTTTGTGGGGTACCCCGAGATCTTCCATGAGACCACCTTAAGGTCAAAGTGAATGAGTTGTCAGTGCATTGATTATCTATGGAATGTGTCTAATGTTCAAAAAGTGAATTAGAAGATAACTTTATAGTAGGTCAATAATTGACACTGTGAATTTACCAAGCATATTTGTGTATTCCTGCTAGTGCTGGAATGAATGGCATCACCCGCCACTGCAATTAATAATGTTTATCAACCTAAATCCTGGAATCAGGGCATAGGACATGGGACTGCCCATTTAATGCTGGTATTTGGATGAGTCCATAAGACTAGTGAGAAGGCTGCTCAGCCCTATATATAATGAGTAATGGGCTCGGATATGGAAAGAATGAGTGGACCAGGAACATCTGCGTTATCCTATGAAAAGTTATACATAGGTTTTTATGTTTTTTCAGTTTACTTCAAATGAATAGAAGGAGACTGTATATCTTCATTAAGAACTTAACTCCAACCTGGAGTATTAGTCTTTCTAACATGAAAATTTCCATCAGTATCTATGAGATTATACAACTTTAATTGAATTTTCACTTATTGTGAATCGAATAATAATGCTACTACAAAATTATGTCCTTTCAAGGCATCAAGAGGACACATTTAGAGTATGGCATGGCATTTCTTTTACCACAGATAGAAAAACCCAAGCTTGGGATTACTCCTCTTGCTCTATTGGCCTGTGGCATTCCCTGTTGAGAGTCAAGTTTTAAATTAAAATCCATGGTGTACTTTGTAATAAGCTATAATGAGTAACACCAAGGACTACCTATTTAAAGTAACTGACTTTCATTTCCCTATTGTAAATAACATTGTGGCACTATGGAACCATGCTCTAAAATGTAAAAACAATTCAATTTGTTTAGAAACTGAATATCTATTTTCTTCCCCTCAAAAACCATCCACTAATTCTCACAGGGATGAATTGTTAAGGAAAATTGAACTTTAAATACAACCATTGCACATTTTGTGTAGGAAGCTACCCAAAAATGATTTTAATTTTAACTTTGCTTGCAGGTTTTCCCATCAATCTAATGTAACCACTTTGTTGAAATCCTTTGCCAAATGCTGAATGTGTTTAAAAAGTGACTTGAATTCCCCACCATGTGTCTCATTTTATTCTCTTAGAATTTCCTTAAACTGTTGAGTTATGCAAATATTGTGGTGAAAGAATATTTTCTAGGTTTATTATCTACTTGTATGATTTTTATTAAACACTCATTGATTTAAGTGAAAACACATTATATAAAAATAGTATTGAATACTTTTTTGAGATTTTAGAATGCACTGACAAATTTAATAGCTTTGTGGTTTTTTGTTTTGTTTTTGTTATTTTTGGTTTTGTTTGTTGTTTTGTTTTTCATTTTACAAAATATAAAAAAAAGAAACAGATGATAGAGGTAAGAATGAGGGCAAATAAAAACCACAATGACAAGAATTTTTGAATTCAGTATCAGAGTGTTCATTTGTTTGTTTCTTTTTGTTGTTATTGAGACTGGGTTTCCAGCTATGTGGTAGAGCCCAAGCTGACCTCTAATTCACATTCCTCCTGCCTCTGTCTCCTGAGACTGGGTTTATGGGCACAAGCCACATTTGGAGAAAGTGTTCTTTTAAATAGACTTGTTTAACAGATAAACAATACTGGGTGGTAAGAGAAGGTGTCTGTCATATGACATTTGACTCAAGAAAAGAGAATGAGAATCACTTGGAGAAGAGAGATGAAGGAACAGTTGCTTATCTCTTTGAGGTAAGGGAAGGGGAGGCCTCTAGGCAAACAAAGGGAAGGAAAGAGGCACATAAAAGACTATAAGAGTGGAGCTTGCTATGAGTGGAGGAGGAGGAGGAGAAGGAAGAGAAGGAGGAGGAGGAGGAGGAGGAGGAGGAGGAGGAGGAGGAGGAGGAGGAGGAAGAGGCCTGGAGAAATGGGGTGGCAGAGACCTCAGCAAATGAAGCCAAATGCTCTGTAAGCACTGAGGCAACTTCTGACCCCTAACGTTTTCCTTTTCTTGTGTTCTCTGAAGTGGATTAGAGTTGGTAGGTCCAGATCTCAGAGATACTGTATTATAAAGAAAGTCTCTATGAAAGTTTTCTTTTCAAAAGCTAATCAGTGTGACTGATGAACTGAGGGGGTTTTGTATGTGGGTCAGCCCCCCATCCAAGGAAAAGGAGAGGACAGAGATGGGGATGGGGAGGGAGGGAAGGGAGAGCTGAAGGGGAGGTGGAAGGGAATTTTCATTGAAAAAAAATGTAACTTGAAAAAATAAGTTAATAATAAAAAGGAAGAAAACAAAACAGAAAAAAGCTAATAAAATTTAACTTTCTATGAAGTTTAAGACAAACTTGAAAAAAATAGTTTGACTTCTTGTTAGTTATTGCAACTTCTAAAATGCTGTAAAGCAGTACTGAAATATTTCATTTACTTTATATAGCTACGTGACAACATAGTTCCCAATTATTTGTAATTTAGAGATATTTAGGAACACTTAAAACAAAACAAAACAGAATCCAACACCTCTTACCTTCTGTCAAGTGTGATTATTGCTAATTCAAGATGTTGTTTTGGATGAAAAGGGTATCAAAGTACAGCAGAACATCTTTTAATTACTTGAACAGTGATTTATACAACTGCAGCAGACCAAACACTTCCTTTTAGAATTTAGTTACTGCTGTTTATGTTTAATTCGTGTTTAACTCACCTTTAAATGCAGTGTCAATAACTTCATCAATAAGCATTTACTAAACTCATAAGGTTCACAGTGTTTTTCTGGGAACTAGGTGGCATTCAGAAATGAAAGTCGTCATGCCAAAATTAACAAGGGGGGAATTAGATAGGCATGAAAAGAGAACCAATGTGACAATACTGACTAGGAAAAACTAAAACTGCATGTTATCAGTTGAAGTCATCAGTGCCATCAAAGACAGAAGGATGCAGAAATCACAAAACAGCTATCAGAGGTGAGGTTCAAATTCAACTGTGAAGAATAAAGAGAATGAGATGAGCAGCAAGGGAGAAGAATACAGGGGAAGATAAAAGCAGTAGGTGCTGGGTAGACAAAGCTAATAAGAGTGTTCCAACCTAACCTGTTTGTCACTGTGGTTCAGCAGCCCAAGCAATACAGGGTCATATACGGGAAGCATTGAGGGAACTGGAGGGACCAAGGACAGACACCACAAGAACAGCCACATAGACAATTAACTCAGACACAAGGGTGTTCATAGAGACTGAACCACTGAGCAAAGAACATGCATGGACTGGTCCTAGGCTCACTACATGTATGAAACTGATGGGCTACTTGGTCCTCAAGTGTATCTCCCAACAATTGGAGCGGGGTCTATCTCTGAGTTGGATGCTGTTGCCCCCCTCTGGATCCCACTAACCTGGCAGAGCTGCTTGTCTTGGCTCAGTGGATTCATTTAGTCCTGATATGATTTGATGTGGCAGAGTGGGTTGGTACTAGGTGAGATGTGGGGAAATATGGTGCAAGTGGGTAGTACAGTGAGACTGGGAGGAAAGGCAGGAGGGAGATTTGGATTAGAATGTAAAATAAACAAATTAATTAATTAATAAAAAATTCTGTTTCTCTGGTTCTGTGTCTCTATCAAAGAACATACTGGAATGACAATATTCTCCAAATTGTCAACACATCTCTCCAAGAACTAGGGAGGAGGTGATACCTCTATGCTGAGATCTGATGCCTTGCCCTGCCTACCACTTCCTTCATCCTCCTCTCCTTTCTTGGCTCTCTATCTGCTTCCCTTCTATATTAGTCTCTCTGTCTATCTGACTGTCTCTATCTCTTCTCTCTTTGCCTTTGACATGACTGCCACACAATATTTCCTTGGTAATCCTTGAACTGGGCTCGATTCTTTCTCCTCCTCCCTCAGCCTCTGTCCGAGTAGCTGGAACTTCAAAAATGGGCTATGGAGCCCAGTTAATTTCTAGTCCTTTGTCAGACTGCTATGTCCAATGACTGTTCTCTCAGTTTCTCTATCTTTCAAGAGAAGGGTGTGATCCTTAGCAAAGGTTCCATCTCAGGTTCCTGTCTCTCACTTCAGACACTTTATTCAGATGCTAAATGGCTCAGTAGAAAGTGCATAAGCTCTCCATAGAACATGGCACAGTTAATGCTAAATGGAGAATCCCTTGAGTCCAACCCATTATTACCAACTTTGCAATATGGGCATAGAAATAAGGGAAAGACCTGCCCCTGTATCGTCATCACACAGATTTTAATGAAACTACTCACTCTTGTTTTAGGAGGACTTCTTACCTCTGATTCTACCATATGCAGACTAATGAAAATGGAGCTAGGTGATAGATAAAACCAGAGAAGATAAGATATATTAGACTCTACAACCTGGCAAGACTCACTGTAAAGATCAGTGCCATTCCGTTCACAATGTACTTAAAGAATATTGCCTATTCCAGTCTGTTTGATTTTGTTTTATCTTATTCCTTTATTATTCTTCAGAGGCCTGTTTGTTTTCTAACAAGAGACAGAAGGGATCTGTATTGCATGGAAGGGCAGGTAGGGAAGATTTAGGAGTTGAAAAAGAGGAAACCATAACCAGAATATGTTGTATTAAAATTTATTTTCAATAAAGAAAAAATAAAAGGACAAAAAAAGATCATTGTTCTTTATATGCAGCCATACCGACCAGATAGAATTCTCTAAGTAACAGCATCATCTACTTCCTCCCAACTGTGCACTTTGAAAGCACAGCCAAATGTGTGGGGTTTGCTATGAGCACAGTGCAGGAAGACAGGTGATGCTGGACTGTTCCTTAGACACTGGGTCTCTCAGCCAATGGTAACCTGGCCATGTGCATCTCTCTTCCATCCTCGCTAACGTGTTCTCGTTTTGGGTTATCACTATGAGTGGGTGGCAAAAATCGTGAATAGTCTGCTGGCCTTTGTTTCTTCCCGATTTCTAGGAGATCATGTTCTTTTCATTCTTTAATCTTTTCAGTTTGTGTGCAACTTACTGAACACAAGAACCATTTCTTACAGTAAAAATCTTTGAGTCAGTGAACATGTACTCTTGGCTACCTGCTTGAATGAAAGGGAGAGGAAATTAAGAAAAAGACATACACAAGTTAGTATCTAAGGAGATAATTCTGTTTATACCACTAGTTTAAGAGTAAAGATATGCAATTAAAAAGCCTAAAGTGAGTATAAAAATTAGCATGTGTTTTGATTAAATCAAATGAGGTTACTGTGAACTATTTTGTTAGTTTCTAAATTGTCTCTAAATCAGGTAGATAATTACTTGTAGTTTGTCTTGCCAAAAAAGGAAAATGAAATGAAATAAAGGCTTCTAGTTCTCAATGAAAATAACTATGCCAAGGTCTAAATTTAAAGCCACAAATGTGGAGACTTACAGAAAGGTGGTGTGCTTTGCCTTTTTCCTATGTGAGAATGTTTCTGCAGTCAGATGCTGCCCACTTAATCTAGTGCTGAAGTTTCGGATCATCTTATTCAGTCAGTAGAGTACCCTATCTTGGCAGTAAATGCATCAAAATCATTACTGAAAATTGTCACAACTACTGTTTCTTTGGCAGCAACACCTAACAGTGTTTCTTGCCTTTTTTCTACCTTCCACAGCCCTCCAAGCTCCTACTTCCTTTATCCAAGATTATTGCATAAAACATCTCAACTGATTATCTTTTCTGAGTTTTGAAACATTCTTTATCTTACCAATATGTACTTCTAAGCCCCATTCAAAGGCTATAATGCTACAGTGGCACTTCTCATTCTTTAACCCATCTAATACATGCTCTAAGGCAGACTTCAGTACAGTGCTAAAGTCACAACGCCACTTTTTGTCTGAAATTTATGTTTATGCAGTTTCCTAATGTTTTAATGAAAATCATCCAGCTCATGTTTAACATTAATAATAGCAAATAATAGCACAGAAACCTCAGCTGAAAAGTTAACAAGTTTTAGACAATTTAATGAGTCATTTTTTCTATAAGAAATATTTATTTGTCTGATCACCTGCCAACACATGCTCAAAAATCCTATGAGTAAGAGCAGATGTATTCTCCATAGAAAAATAACTGGTGGGCATCTTTATAGTACACATTTTATGGCTAAAAGAAATTGCAAGAAACATAGGAGAGGTGGGAGCTATCATCTTATCAACAATATGCCACATCAGTAGCACTCGATATTCTCTATCGACTCCCCAGGAAGCTCCTGGGAAGACATGGTATTGCCTGAAGGAAGAAATTCATAATATCTAACTTTCTCATAGAAACCACCTGCCTCAGAATGTTTTCCTTTCTGACATTTCTTATCGAAGTCACATGATTTACTGTTTCATTAAGATGATGGTGCAGTCATTCATTTGAGATGGAGGGAACAGTAAGAAATCATCAGTGTCCCATTTACTTCCATATTCTGTACACATGAATTAATGCAGAAACTTCACTGATTCAAGGCACTGGGAATCACACAAATGCTGTCAGGAATTCCTAGCTAGCTTCTCAAGTTCTATTATCCTGCTTTCTCTTTAAAGCGAGTGTCACTGTGATGACACTTTCCTTTATACAGCCAGTGTAAAGATCAAATCACAGGTGAGAATAAGACGGCAGCCATTGGGATCAGCATTGTGTTCATTTTCCTGTCTCTCCTCATTGAAGATGAGTTTACATTGTATTGATGATCATATGACTCCTCATTTCAGAATACCTATATGAACAGAAACTGACACAGGAAGGCTACAAGAAAACATCCCAGGATATAGATATAGATATGGATATGGATATGGATATGGATGTGGATATAGATATAATAGACGCTATAGATAGATATAGATATAGATGATATAGGTATAGATATAGATAATCAGATGAAACGGCAATTTAATTATCAATTGTATTTATTAATAAGTATAAACTGTAAGATTAGGCTGGCAAAGCAGCTGGAGAGCAGCCAACAACCTGGCAGGATATCAGTTAAGACTGACCGGCTTTAACTGGTGGCCTGAGTTGTCCTGGAGAAAAAGTCCTAGACCGAGGATGGCCTACACTACCTGTAACCTAAACTCTGTTAACCAATGTAAGTTGTTATATTAGGATGGTAGAATTGCCGACAGCTTAGCAGGGGAAATTTGACAGAGCTTGACAGAAGGCCAATGGCCCTGGATTGCTTGGACTGATGGCCTAAAAGCTGCTGCAGTCCTTTCCCCAATAATTGAAAACACCAAGACCTTGTAATGTCCCAATGCTTAGCCCTTAGCTGGGCAGACTTTCAATTAGCTAATCTAAGTTAACCCGGACCACCTCATCCCAAACCACCATGTTCCTGTGATTACCTTCCAGCATTCTCAAACACGTCTATCTCCTTTATGTCTCCCTGCAGAAAGAGCAGTTTCTCTGTGTAAAACACAGGGTTCCTGTTTTAATCTCAGGAAGTCCCACCTCCCTATACTCTTTCTGCCCAGCTAATTGGCCATCAGTGATTTTTATTAACCAATCAAGAGAATGCCTCAGAAGGGCAGTAACCAGATCTCAGCATTGAAATCAGCCTATCAGAAGCAATGTTATTACAGCTTCCCCAACAATCAGAGGTTGTAATTGGCTTTCAGTAAGCCTGTTGCAGATTTGGGAAAAAGATTACTTTCTTCAACATAATTGAGATACTGAACTGTAGCCCTCCTGCAAAAGTTCATTCTGCCCTGCTGTTGTGTGATGGACTTTTTCTAGGCAGAAGTGAATAAACATCTACTCACTCCAGATAGATAACCAATGGCAGACCAAAGCAGAGATATTAGCAAACTCCAAACAATGGGCTTTATTGGAGTTATTTACAGGAGCAGAAATTACTCAAAGATAGCTATATCGCTAAATGCCACTCAAGCATGGGTGACAGTTCATGGATGCTGGGAAACCTGGAACACTCTGCCTGAAATCACTCAGTTTTATCACCAAATACTAACAACTGGCAGTTTGTATTTCATATCATTAATTTGAATTTCCCCATTACATAATAATTTTGTGTATATTATCATGTATCTAATTATCCTCATTTACGGTTGTTCAGATATTTTTGTTCATTATTAAATTTGTGCTTATTTTATTGTATCTTGAAAAATTACTTTATTTCTTTAAGTTATGAGTGTGTGTGTGTGTGTGTGTGTGTGTGTGTCTGTGTCTGTGTCTGTGTATGTGTAGGAATTGTGCACATGAATGCATATGTCCTTGGATATCAGAAGTGGAAGTTTCCTAAAGCTGGTGTTAGGAAATGGAAAATAGTGGCAAGTTATCTGATATAAGTTCTGAGAACAAATCTCAGGTCCTTTACAAGAGCAATAATTGCTCTTAATGGCCAGCTGAGCCATTTCTCTAGCCCAATTGTTTTGTTAACTACTTATATATTTATGATTAAAACTCCTTTCAGATGTGTAATAGGCAAATATGTTCTTCTTATTTATAGTTTTTCTTTTCATCTTGTTTGTAGTAACTTTGACAAGCAAAAAATTTAATTAATAATGTACAGTTCAATTTATCTCTTGTTTTATTGATTGTTTGAGGTACCATATTTTATTTGGGTTGAAAAGAGTAACACAAACAATAATTGATACTATATCTACACATTCATTTGTAGAAAAGGTGGAAAAGGAGAGAGGGATAGGGAGTTGTTAGGAGGGTAGAGTTTGCTTCAGCAAATTGTCTAGTGTGATTAGTCCAAGTCCCACATCTGCAGTATATGCAGTGAACTCAGACAAGAGATGATATTGCTTTAAATATATGCAGGGAACTCAGACAAGAGATGATATTGCTTTCAGTATATGCAGGGAACTCAAACAAGAGATATATTGCTTTTCAAGTCTGCACACCACCAGGCTAGAGATTCAGAAAAGAATCAGTGATGCAGTTGGGTCTGAGGTGGTTTGCTGCAGGACTCCCATTGTCTCAAGAGAGGCCAGTCTTGTTTCCAGGCAAGATCTTCCACATATTAGATGAGACTAATTCACATTGTCAAGAACAATCTAACTTTACTCAAAATCCACCAATTTAAATGTTAATTTCATACAAAGTGCACACTCACAGAAGTATTTACTATCAAAGTCTGTCAAAATATCTATACATTGTGGCTCTAGCAAATCGACATGTAAAATTACTGTTGACCAGTCAATAAAATGTTCTCTAGAATACCAAAGGGTGTAAGTTTTCCTTAATTTTTTCTTTGGAAATGTACCCTATTTGAAATGTGTTAATTATAAAAGAGAAAAGTGTTACCAACAACAACAACAAGAAAACTAGTACATAAAATGTGATTCAAAGTTTGAAAGCTTCTTTTGGTACAAAATATCAAATTGTGTCAGGAGACATTGTAGAAGACCCAAGGAAAAAGAAGAGGCCTAAATAAATTGTCATATTAATAAAAGATTATGGAAATAAAAATGAAATAGTTAAAATGCAAATTATTTGAAAATGAATCCATGCTACTCTTGAAAACTTCGATAGGGTTATTGTCCTTAATTTTTATTGAAATTTAAGAATCAAATGCTACTTCGCACTTTCCTGAGGATATATGTCAGATTCCAGGTACATATGGTTCCAACCTCCAGAACCCTAATCCCTTCCTGCCTCACCTCCCTGAGATCAGCTCCTGAGTTCCAGGGACACCTGATTCCAGCCTCTAGTCCCCCAGATCTTCTTGCCCACCCAAGGACAGATCCTATGTTCAAGGATCACACATGTCCAGCCTCCAGTCCACAGCTCTATCCACCCTCCTGAGGCGACCCACCAGATCTCAGGATCATACAGGTTAGACACTCTTTCCCTAGTCCCCTGCCTCTAGGACCAATTGGAACACAGCTAGCAGAGGACAACTGCAGACTATTTGATGAGATCCAGTCTTCAAAACATAGCCATACTCATCATCCTGAGGAGGACTGTTGGATTCCATGAACATCCAGCCTCGGTCACAGGGCTCATCCCTAGGCACCAAGTCCAGTAGGTTCAGGAACAACCAGCCAATGCCAGGGACAACCAGGTGGTGAAAGGCCAGCAGAAGAACACAATTAACATAAGCTAGGGTATTAGGGAACCACCAGAACCCATTTATCCTGCTACAGCAAGCTCTGGATACCCTAACACAATTGAAACACAAGAAAATGAACTTAAATCTATGCATGTGAAAATGATAGAAAGCATAAAAGAGGAAAATAAGTATCTCAAAGAATCATAGTAAAATACAATCAAACAGGTGAAGGATGTGAATAAATCCCTTAAAGAAATAGAGAAAAATACAACCAGCCAGGAGAAGAAAAATGAAGAAATGGTTCATGACCATAATATGGCATTAGAAACAAAAAGAAAACACAAGCTGATATAATTCTGAAACTGGAACACCTAGGAAAGAGAAACGGAATTACAGACACAGTAATCACTAACAGAATATAAGAGATGGAAGAGAATCTTAGGCATAGAAGATGCAATTGAAGAAATTGATAAATATGCCAAAGAAAATGTGAAATCTAAAAAACTCCTGACACAGTACATCTAAGAAACAAATGATACAATGAAAAGAAAACCTAAGAATGATAAGAATAGGACAAAGAGAAGGCTTCCAGCTCCAAGGAGCAGAAACCATTTTCAACAAAATCATAGAAGAAAATTTCCCAAACCTAAAGAAGATGCTTATAAAAAATGCAAGAGACTTACAGAAGACCAAATAGATTAAACCAGAAAAGAAATTCCTTCTGCCACATGATAATTAAAACACTAAATGTACAGAAAAAAGAAATAATATTATAAGCTGCTAGGGAAAAGGGCCAAGTAACATATAAAAACATATATATCAGTATCATACCTGACTTATCATCAGAAACTCTAAAATCCAGAAAGGCTTGGGCAGACATCTTTAAGACCCTAAGAGACCACAGATGTCAGCCCATATACTACTATATCCAGTAAAACGTCCAATTAACATAGATGGAAAAAGCAAGATATTCCATGACAAAACCAAATCTATGCATAAATCAAGCCCTACAGAAGATACTAGGAGGAAAACTCCAACCCAATGAAGTTAACTACACCCAGGAAAACACAGGAAACAAATAACCCCACTGCAGCAAAACCAAAATAAGAGAAGGTCATTCACATATTACCACCACCAACATCAAAATGATAGGAACTAAGAATCATTGGTCCTTAATATCCCTCAGTATCAATGGACTCAATTCCCCAATTAAAAGATACAGGCTAACAAAATGGATGGGAAAACACAGCCTAACATTCTGCATAAAAGCAACATGCTTTAGCAACAAAGATAGACTTTATTATTTCAGACCAAAAAGATAGAAAAAGGTTTTCCAACAAATGGACCGAAGATGCAAGCTGGAGTGGCCATTCTAATATGTAATAAAATAGACTTTTAATCAAAATTAATTAACCAAAAAAGAGATATGGAAAGCACTTCATACTCATCAATGGAAAAATTCACTAACATGACATTTCATTTTGAACACCTATGTCCCAAACATAAGGGCATCCACTTTTGTAAAGGAAACATTACTAAAGCTTAAATCAGATGTCAATCCCCACACACTAATAGTGGGAGACTTCAACATCCCACTCTCACCAATGGACAGGTAATAAAGACAGAAACTAAACAGAGACATAATGAAACAAACAGAAGTCCTGAGCCAAATGCACCTACCAAATATCTACAAAACTTTTCACTCAAACACAAAGGAATTTACCTTCTTCTCATCACCTCATGGAACATTCTCCAAAATTGAACATATATTCAATCACAAAGCCAACCTCAACAAATACAAGGGAATTGAAATAATCCCTTGTATTTTATCAGACTACCATGGCTTAAAGGTGGACCTCAACAAGAACAGAAATAACAAAAAAGCCTACACATTCTGGTAAACTGAAAACCTCTCTACTCAATGACCAATTTGTTCCCTGCATCAGGGAACAAATAAAGAAAGAAATTAAAGACTTCCTAAAATTCAGTGAAAATGAATGCACAACATACCCAAACTTATGGGACACAATGAAACCTGTACTGAGAGGAAAGTTCATAACACCAAGTGCCTTCATAAAGAAATTTGTGCTCCCATACTAGCAATTTAACAGCACCTCTGAAAATGCTAGAAAAAAAAGAAAAGAAGCAAACATGCCCAAGAGGCATAGACCACAGGAAATAAACTATGGGTTGAAAACAACAAATTAGAAATAAGGAGAACATTACAAAGAATGAAGAAAACCAATAACTGGTTCTTTGAAAAAAAATCAACAGTATTGACAAACCCTCAGCCAAAATAACTAAAAGGAGAGACAACATCCATATCAATAAATTCAGAAATGAAAAGTGGGAAATAAAAACAGACACTGATGTCCCACCAGGCCACCAGAAATTCTGCTGGTCTAATATAATATATTAAGCCACAGTCACCCTGATACCTAAACCACACAAAGACCCAACAAAGAAATTTCAGACCAATTTTTCTTATTATCATTAACACAAAAATACTCAATGTAGTATCTGTAAATTGAATCCAAGATCACATAAAAAATATCTCCTACCATGATCAAGTAGGCTTCATTCCAGGGATGCCAGGATGGTTCAGTATACAAAGATCCATCAATGTAATCCACTATATGAACAAACTTAAAGAAAAAAGCCACATGATCACCTCATAAGGTGCCAAAAGAATATTTGTTAAAATTCAACACCCTTTCATGTTAAAAGTCTTGAAGATTTCAAGGATGTAAGGCATTTGCCTAACATAATAAAGGCAATATACAGCAAGCCTATAGCCAACATCAAAGTGAATGGAGAGAAACTTAAAGCAGTTTCACTGAAATCAGAGGTGAAACAAGGTAGCCTACTCTCCATATCTCTTCAATATAGTAATTGAAATCCTAGCTAGAGCAATAAGACAAAGGTAATCAAGTGGATACATATTGGAAAAGAAGAAGTCAAAGTATCCCTATTCACAGATGATATGATAGTATACATAAGTGACCCCCAAAGTTCTACAAGAGAACTCCTACAGCTGATAAATACCTTCAGAAAGGTGTCTAGACACAAAATTAACTTAAAAAACATACATACCAACAAACAACAACAATAACAAAACCCAGTAACCATCCTTTATACAAACAACAAAAGGGAGGAGAATGAAATTAGGCTAATAACACCCTCACAATAGCCACAAATAACGTAAAGTATCTTGGTGTAACTCTAAACAAGTGCAAGACCTGTATGTCAAAAATTTCAAGTCTCTGGAAAAAAATTGAAGAAAATATCAAAAGATGGAAAGATATCCCATGCTCATGGATCAGTAAGAGTAACACAGTAAAAGTGGCCATCTAACCAAAAGGAATTTACAGATTCAATGCTATTCCCATGGAAATACCAACACAATTCTTTACAGACCTTGAAAGAACAATTCTCAACTTCATATGAAAAAAATAAAAACCCAGAATAGCTAAATCAATACTGTATAATAAAAGAACATCTGGAGGTATCAGCATCCTTTATTTCAAGTTGTACTACAGAGAAATAGTAATAAAAATTGCATGGTACTGACATATAAATAGGTTGATTAATGGGATCATATCAAAGACCCAAAAGTAAACCCACACACCTATGGACACTTGATGTTCAACAATGAAGCCAAAACCAGAAAATGGAAAAAAGAAAGCATCTTCAACAAATGGTGCTTGTCTAACTGGATCTCTGCATGTAGCAAAATGCAAATAGGTCCATATTTATCATCCTGGACAAAACCTAAGTGTAGAAATAAAATTAATTGAATTGTTTACCAATATTTATATTATCGTTAATTGATTTGGCAGCTGTTAATCCTTAACCTGCCATTATAACTGAGCACACAGACATCACATGAATTTTAACAAGTTTTGGCCAATATTGAGCAATCTTGGCCCACCTAAGCTAGCTCTTAATTCTATTACCCAAAGATGACCCCATATATACATATACATCCCCTTGGACTGCCACTCTCCACACTATGCCCATGTTCCTGCCCATGTGGAATGAGGTTCTTTTTTCTAACCCATGGTGTGTGTCCTCCGTCTTCTTGCTCCTGGCTGGAATGAATGAATCCTCTGTGTAAAATGCAGGGTTCTTGTTCTAATCTCAGGAAGTCCCACTTTCCTGTACTCTTTCTGCCCAGTTAATTGGCCATCAGCAATTTTTATTAACCAATCAGATAATGCCTCAGAAGGGGTGGTAACCTGTCAGCATTGAAATCAACCTATCAGAAGCAATGATATTACACCTTCCCTCAACACCTAAGCCCAGTGGATCAAAGACTTCAACATAAAACCAGACACACTAAATCTATTAGAAGAGACAGTGGGGAGGACCCTTGAACTCATTGGCACAGGAGACAACTTCCTGAACAGAACATCAATAGTGCAAGCTCTAAGACCAACAATTAATAAATTGTTATGTAACTGAAAAGTAAGACAATGGATATTGTCATTAGAACAAAATGACAGCCTACAGATTAGAAAAAGATCTTCACCAACCTACATCCTATAGAGGGCTAATATCTAAACTATATAAAGAACTCAATAAAGTAAACACCAACAAGCCAAATTATCCAATGGAAAAAAAACGGGGTAAAGAGCTAAACAAAGACTTCTCAACAGAAGAAACTCTAATGGCTGATAAGTCCTTAAAGAAATGCTCAATGTCATCAGGGAAATCCATATCAAAATGACTCTGAGATTCCCATCAGAATGGCTAAGATCAAAAACTCAAGTGATAGCACATGCTGATGAGGATGTGGAAAAGGGAGAACACTCCCCCATTGTAGTGGGAGTATAAACTTGTACAACCACTTTGGAAATCAATCTGTCAGTTTCTCAGAAAACTGGGAATATTTCTTCCTTAAGCATCCATACCACTCTTGGGCATATACTCAAAGGATGCCCCACCATACTACAAGGACATTTGCTCAACTACTATCATAACAGCTTTATTCATAATAGCCAGTAACTGGAAACAAACTATATGCCCCTCAACCTAAGAATGGATAAAGAAAATACGGTATATTTGCACAATGGAATACTACTCAGCTCTTAAAAACAAGGAAATTGTGAATTTCACATGCAAATGGATGGAACTAGAAAAGATATCCTGAGTGAGGTAGTCCAAACCCCTAAAGACATGCATGGTATATGCTACTTATAAGCAGATATTAGCCATATAGTACAGCATACCAATACTACAATTCACTGACCCAAAGACTCTTATGAGGGTCCAAGGGAGGATTCTTGAATCTCACTCAGAAGGAGAAATAGTAGAAGTGGATGAACAGAGAGAACTGGGTAGATGAGGGAGAGAGGAGGGATGGAAAGGAGTGTGGGGATCAGATGGAGGGATAGCAGAGGGTGAGGGAACTGGAAGTGAATGGGTTGGGAGAGAGAAGAGAAATCAAGGGGGAAGGAATCTCTGGGACTAGATGGAGAGTTAGGGTAGGCCCCTGGGAGGATATGGGGGTGACTCTAGCTGAGACTCTTAGCAGTGGGTGCCATGGGGACTGAAGAGTCTACCTCTTGGCGGGTATGACTTCTAGTGGAGGGAGGGAAACACCATCCCACCCACAAAACCTTCAATCCAAAATTTATCCTGTATACAACAGGTGCAGGGATAAAGAAATAGCAGAGATTGAGGGAATGTCCAACCAATTACTGGCTCAACTTGAGACCTACCCCTTGGGTGAGAGACAACCCTCTGCTATGCTTGCAGACAGGAGCATATCATAACTGTTTTCTGAGAATCTTCATGCACCAGTGGATCAAAGCAGATGCTGAAACTCACTGCCAAACATTAGGCAGACCATGGGGTGCCTTGTGGAAGAGTGAAGGGATCAATACAAGGACCCAGTGGGTCTTCAAGATCCTTGTGGACATCCCCAAGAAGATCCACAGAGTCAACTAACCTAGGCCCATTGAGGCTCACAGAGATTGAAGCACCAGCCAAAGAGCATGCATGAACTGTAGCTAGGCCCCGTACACATATGTAACCAATGGGCAGCTTGTGGGTTCCCTAGCAAGTGGTGTAGGGGTTGTATCAGACATGGACTCTGAGGCCTGCTTTTTGTTCACTTCCCTCTAACAAGGCTGTCGTGCCTGGCTTCAGTGGCAGAGGACACACTCAGTACTGATGAGACTAAATGTGGAGGATTGAGATGGTATTGGCGGGAGGGGGCTCCCCTTTTTGAGGAGAGTGAGAGGAGGCATAGTGAGAAGAGGGTGAGAAGGTAAGACCTACAGGAGAGGAGGAATGGGGCTGTACTCAGGTTGTAAAGTGAATGAATAAACATATAAATATAAATAAACAAATACATAAATAAATAAATAAAAGAACAAATACCAACTAAGAATACTATGTTGCTATATATTGTTGCTAGAGGCATAGTAAGGTAACCTAATATTGGCTCAAAAACAACAACAACAAAGCAACAAGAAGAAAAACAAGTCAGGAAGTATACAACTACAGAAAATGTAGAGTTGAAAACCACTTAGCCATGGATAGAATAAGAATGGCAAGGTATCAGGTGGAAAGTGTATCTGGTGTAGGGTCCTTGGAAAACTCACTGTACACATGCATAAAATGAAAACAGAACACTTCCTTACAATTCATTTGAATATCAAGTCCTTAGGAGTTAAAGACCTATAACTGCCCATTGTTTGTGGTATTTCATACCTGTAATTCAAGCATTTGGAAGCACAGACAGGAGGACTGCTTGTATAAATTCAGCATGAGGTACATAGTGAATCCCAATCTCAGAAAACAAATCAAAACAAATGACCGACCAACCAACTAAATAAACAAAAGCCTTATCTGGGAGTTTAATATAAATTTTTAAGAAGAAAATTAAGGACATGTCTTAGGTATGTTAAACAGGAAATAATTCTTTAAATGTATGCATACCTTAAATCTAATACCACCTGCTTCAAACAGGAAAATGGCAATTTTTTCCATAATAAGGAATTCCTATGGTAAATACATGTGTGCACGTACACACATGTGTATACACACGCACACCAATACAGGACAAAGATAAAGTACAGACCGAATGCTGTTAGTATTGAGTATATTGTGTTTAAGACATGATTAATACATATAATTCTTTTTTAAAGTTTATTTATTCATTTTATATCCAGATCTTACTAGTCAAAATTTAAAGACAAAACAAGAGTAATTATAGAACAGGAGAAACAGGCAGTTCACACAGGAGGAAGCCCAACCCAAATGTCAGGATGTTCAGTCTTCTTAGTGACAGGCCACCATCTACCATATTTTCATCCTCATAGGAGTGGAACAGGAAATGTTATGATATTGAGTGTAGACCACAATGTGTTAACAATTGGACCTTTCTAATTCTGAAGTTGAAACATGTTAAAACTGAGAGCTTTTTGGTACTGCTAATCCTTTTGTATCCAAAAGGAACATGATTTTACCTTATATGGAAACAAAACTTGATCTTAGCAGGAGTTGAGAGGCTTATAGTCTTAATCTTATTTTGTTGTGATTATTTGTACTTTTCATTGCATAATAATGATATGCTTTTTCTAGAAAACTGCTGCAGGGCCTGCTGGGTTATTAGAAGATATAGAGTGATCACCATACTGCCTTCCTAAAATCTAACCAATATGAATTCCAAACAACAGCTGTTCTAAAGGTGCTGTGTGAGATTTGAGACTTGTTCATTATTTCAACACAATTTAGGCAGAACAAGTAAAGTTTCATTAAGTGTATATCTGGGAACAGTGACTGCATCCTTAGAAAGCAATTCAAGGATGGAGGGCAAGAGCAAAGGCATTCACAGAAGCATTGCTGTGAACAATTGATATAAACATTGTCCATTATAAGAAGTATGTTTATTTCCCTTCTTTCCTTCCTTCCTTTACTCAGCACTGGGGATTAAACACAGGGGCCCACTCATAAAAACCACCAAATTCTATTCCTATCTCTTTCCAAATAAATATTTCAAGAAAGGGTACAAGTTTCTCAGGCTATACTTGAACTTCCCAAAGATACAAGAATTCATTGGATTGCTAACTTCCAAAAAGCTAGGATTACAGACCTATGTCACCAAGTCTGGCATCTATATTGTATTAAAATTAATCAAATGTTAACCATAAGCAGCCATGTGGATAGATTGTGTAAATTAAAAAAAAATGTTTAATCCAAGTTCCAAAGCTTTCCATCATTTACATATAACTTAAAATATGATCAATTACTCTATACTTTTTTATGTTTATTTATTACTTCAGGTTTCATCTCCATCACAGAACCCTCTTTCCACCCCTCCCAGTCCCGCCCTCCCACCCTCTACCTCCTATCCCTTCCATCCCACTCCTCTGGAGTGTAGTGTCCCTACATATCTGTCCCCTGCCCCAGTTCAGCAGTCACATGAGGGCCAAGAGCCTCCTCATACACTGGGGGCCTACAAGGCAGCACCACTAGGGCAAAGTGTCTCATTGACAGGTAACAAAGTCTATGTTCCTGTTCCCTTTGGTGCATTGGCTGTAGTATAGTTATCCTGTACTATATGGCCAAAATCCAATTATAAGTGATGCCATGTGCATCCTTCTGAGTTTGGGTTAGTTCACTCAGGATGAGCATCTCTAGTTCCATCCATTTGGCTTCAAATTGCATGATTTCAATTTTTTTAATGTGGATATTACTGTTTTTTAATAATTTATTTTTTATTTCTTCAAGTTACATCTCAATCACAATCCCCTCCTACTCCCCCCTCCAATCCCACCCTTCCACCCTCCTCCCCCTCAAACCCCCCATCTTATTCCCAAAAAGGTAGAAATTACAACAATTAATTTTACCTGTCAGATCTAGTAAATTTCAGTGATAAGTTAATTTCTCAGGCACTCACATAGACTCTGCTTCAAAAGCCTTTTAAAATTATTAGCATTTATACATTGGTCAAGATGTTGAATTTAGGAGGAGCGAAGATGGCGGCGACCTACACTGACGCATTCTGAACGCGGGGAAAAAAGAGCCATAAAAAACACAGAGTTATTGGGCACTGTGCAAAAGCCGGAGGGGCTAGACCCCCCCCCCCCCGGGAACACTCACAGCTCCCAAGGGACTATTAAAAGTCCCAGGGCAAGGCTCTCCCCATCTCTCACAGACACGGAGGCCACTAAACGCGGGATTCGGAAACTCCCATTTGGTGAGGCGCCTGGTAAGATCGATCCCAACTTACAGCAGGCAGAATCAGGGTCCACTTGGCCATAGATCGCTGTCCTATTGGGCTCCCCACACATCAGGTTGAACTTATACCCACTTAGAAAAGGTTGCGAGATAGTGGAAGCCTTAGCAAGGAACAAACAGGGGGCTCAACGGGTGGTCCGGAGCCGCTCGTGAAGCGGAGGGCGGGAGGTTCCGAGAGAGCGCGGGAAGCTGGGAACACAAAGGCAGGCGGTCACGGTAGCGCAGCTGGGGAGGGAGCACGGCTGGCAGGGCCAAATTCCCACCAGTCCACGGCAGGTCATCTGGGGAGAGAGACAGGCGTGGGTGGGGCCAGGGGTCTGTGCACCCACGGCGGAGCTGCTGGGACGAGAGGTGCACTCAGGCAGCCAGAGGATCCGGGGCTTGGGGTACCCACGGGACCCGTGGCGGCACAGACAGGAAGGGAATCAGGCACAGGGTCCAGCCCTGTGGCGAGAAGACTAGAGAGAAACCAGAAATCGGGACCATAGCTGTATCCTGGAAAATCCAGACATATCAGGTGTGGAGCCAGACCCTGTCAGCCTCCAGGACAACAAACAAAGGCCACAGAATCTGTGCCTGGGCAAACAGGCCCATACCATCAGAACCATTACAGGCTGATAATTCAGAGTGCAACACAGAGAAGTCTGAATTGGGAGCAGTGAAACAATCATGGTCCATTACTCACAACCTGGGATTAGGCTGCACCAGATTACAGTGCCTCTGGCCATTAAAATCACAGTGACCTTGAAATCCCACTGTAAGCAACGAAAGATAGCCAAGTAACTCGTCCCCTGCACCAAATCATCCACTGTGGTTCCAAGCATAGAAAACAGACAGCTAAATGCATCCAATGGCGAAAGGTCAAAAAAAAAAATAGAAATCAAGGAATTATGACTCCAACAAAGCAGAACCACCCTAGCTCATCCAATTCGGATGACCACACACCAACAGAAACACATGAAAACATTGACAATTCTGCAGTATGGAAAGTGATAGAGTCCCTGCAAGAAGAACTTAAATCTATGAAGGAATTCAAAGAAACCACAATTCTACAAATCAAAACAAGGAACAACACCATTAAAGAGCTCCAAGCCAAGGGGACAGAGCTTGAACAGGAAAAGGAAAAAGCCATGAAAGATTTTCATACAAAAACAAGCAAGCTGGAGAAGGAAATGTACAAAACGAACAAAATCATACAAGACATGAAAATAGAAATAGAAACAATAAAGAAAACACAGTCAGAGTTAAAAGAGGAAGTGGAGAACCAAGGGAAGAGAACAGGAACTACGGATGTGCGTATCAACAATAGGATGCAAGAGATGGAAGACAGGATCTCAGGCATGGAAGATTCAGTGGAAGAAATCAGTACAACATCCAAAGAAAATGAGAAGGCTAAAAAATCTCTCACCCACAACATCCAAGAAATCAAGGACTCATTGAAAAGATGGAACCTAAGAATTATAGGTATAGAGGAAAGAGAAGACTCCCGACTCCAAG